>PVKB01002667.1:220248-260404 GCA_004027205.1 Ctenodactylus gundi | reverse complement strand
CTTAAGCTATGTGGCAAACCCCCCAGTTTTGGTGTGTAATTGGGCTGGTAGCCAAAGACGGGTAAGATTTCTCTGCATTCAAGACAACCTAAGACAGGATGCCTGCCATGCTGCATGTAGTCCAATGACGGGTAAGTTCTGACTGTAAGGGAACAACCTAAGACAGGCACAGTCTTGCACCAAACTTTACATTAAAAAATAAAAAAGGGGGAGATGTTGGGGCCCTCAGGGACCGAGAGCCTCAGCATTGCAGACCTTGGCCACGTTCCTTTCCACGGAGCATTTACTGTCTGGAATTTAAGTCAGGTGTTGTTCTGCTTGAAATTTGGATCAGGTGTTGAACCACGGGACTGTTCTAAAGAGGAAGTCCCAAGGTGGGGTGATGGGTCTGGAGAGTTTGTTAGCCTATTAGATTGCTTGTACACTAATGTGTAGCCTATTAGATTGCTTGTATGTTAATGTGGGTATGGAAGGGTATGTAAGCTTGGGCTTTGCGGAATAAGAAAAGTCGAATCAAGTCGAGTCAGTCAATGTTCCACGATCATGAGAGTTCGTGTGGTGTCTTTGCCGGTCGAAGACATCACAATTCTCCTGTGTCCTATGTTTCTTTCTTTCTTAATTTTTTTGAGACAGTGTCTCACTCTGTAGTCCAAGCTGATCCTGAACGTGCTGTGTAGCCCAGGCTGGCCTCGAACACACAGCAATCCTGCCTCAGCCTCCCAAGTGATTACAGGCCTGCACTGCTATGCCTGGCTTCTGTGTTTCTTTTGAAAAGGAAATAGTTCCTTTTTAGAAAGAGATATATTTCTTGAAATTCAGATAATAGTTTTTCACATCATCTAAGACAAAATGGGAGGGTAGCGTCATAAAATGGAGTCTTTGAGGTTAATTTAACTGAATAAAAAAGTATTAATCTTTTTATTTCATAGGGTTCAACAATCCCAATCAACCAGGCCCGTCCTAATCGTAATCTGACCTTCACCAAGAAGGAACCACTGGGGTAAGACAAGGACCGAGCCCTGGGTGACCCATGGATTGTAGTAGGTGGAGACACTAACGGCGTCGCCTTTCTTCCCCACAGCGTCTGTGCCATCATCATCCCCTGGAACTACCCACTGATGATGCTGGCGTGGAAGAGCGCAGCGTGTCTGGCAGCAGGAAATACCTTAGTGCTCAAGCCGGCCCAGGTGAGGTGCTAAGAGCCTGGGGCAGAGCCCTCACCTTCTCTCCTCATACATATAAGAACTGAGGCATCCATTTGTAAATAGTGTGTTTTCAAGTAAAAATGAGATCATCTGTTGTCTTTATGAGGCATGATCAAAAATAAGGTGAATGCCGCTGCGTGCCCTCTAATGGAAATGTAGGCTTGTAGAAACAGAATAGTGTGTCCTCGTCCATCTTATTTACCAGCTATGGCATAAAACAACTTCTGGTTATTCACCAAAGTCAAAATCGCCACAAAAGGTAGCCATTTTGAATTAATTCAAGACATCAAGACAGGCAGTCATGCTAACGCAAAGACCCTCATGAATAAAGACTTCCAGAATTGCTTCAGAAAATGGCAAAAATGGGGTTAGGAGAATATCTCAATGGTTAGAGACTTGCCTAGTGTACACAAGGCTCAAGATTCAGTCCCCAGCACAACATAAAAATTCGTCAGGTGTGCTATCACATGCCTGTAATCCAGCTCTCAGGAGGCTGAAGCAGGAGGATGGCTGTATGAGCCAGCCTAAGCTATACAGTGAGTTTAGGACCTCCTTGAACTACAGAGCAAGACCCTGTCTCAAAAAAAGCAAAAATGATGGGATATGTTCAAAATGAAAGTGGCTATTTTGAGAGAAATTAAAGGCAATGTGCAATACTTTTTAAAATTAGCGTCCATCGAGTTTTCCCATCCTTCTTCTCACACATGTGTCTGTGTGTATATATGTACATGTGTTTCCCTGCTCTGTCCACTGAGTGGTCTAGAATGAAGGGCATTTTAGTATTGCCCAGCTTCTGGGTGGTGAACACCACAGTGAAATGAATCAGCCTCTTGGAGAAGTGGCCGTGGGAAGGAGAATACAGGATGAATCTGGAGCATCCTGTTGAGACCAGAAGCAAGGAAACACAGTGATAGGGACACGTAGCAGCAGCACAGAAGAGCCACATGGAGAAGACTCTCATCAGACACATCCTGAACAATTTGAACATCAAAATCAATAATAATAGTGGAAAAGTATAACCTGGCAGCTGGAGGAATAACTCAAGGCTTAGAGCACTTGCCTAGCAATTGCAAGGCCCTGAGTTCAATATCCCCACACCACATAAGCTGGATGTGGTAGGCACATGCCCATAGGCATGGAGGATTTCCATGAGTTAGAAGGCAGCCAGGGCTGCATAGTGAGTTCAGGATTAGCCTGGACTGTAGAGCCAGATCCTGTCTCAAAAAAAAAAAAAAAAAAAAAAAAAAAAAAAAAAAAAAAAAAAAAAAAAAAAAAAAAAAAAAAAAAAAAAAAAAAAAAAAAAAAAAAAAAAAAAAAACTAATCTGTTAAGTAAAATAAGAATTCATAAATTCATGAGAATATTAATTACTAAGAAGAAAGGCAACTATTACTCAAAGAAGGAATGATGGAACTAGGAGATCACCATTTGGCAACCGGTAGCCATTGTATGGCTCAGGCGGCCATCATCAGTGCACTAAAGTGGGTGGGTGAAAACCTGAGGAGTATCTCCCTACGAAATACTTTGTAATTACAAAGGGTGAAAGAGGAACATGCAGTGATTATACCTGATGTAGAACATGCTTACCTACTGGTCAGAGCTCACACTTCCAGTGCTGGGCCATTCATTCCACCACACTTGTGTCTGTTGCAATGCGGAAACTCAGCATTACACCGATGGTGATTGTTGACTTAAGTACATAATCTGAATCATATCATGAAGAGACAGCAGGCAAATTCAGGCCAAAGACCCCTACGTGGAATGACTGGCCTGTCCCCTTCAGAAGTGCCAGCGTGATGAGATATAAGGGAAAGCTCAGACACCCCCCAGAGGAGCTGAGTCTAGATGTGACTAAATGCAGTGTGTGGTCTTTGCTTTTCTTTGGTGATAAAACATGTTATTAGATGAAATCAAAATGAAATCTTTAAATCAGCTATTCTATCAGTTATTACTTTTCTGGTTTTGAAAATTGTTATATAAAATAATTTGATTTTAGGAAATGCATATAGAAACACTCAGGCTGGAAAGCAGTGCATTCTGTATGTGACTGTTAATGCAGGGAGAGTGCATACGGGAAGAGGATAAGGTAAATACGGTAACAAGTTCACACTTGGGAGGGAGTGAGGGCTCTAAAAGGAATTCTTTGTACTATTTTGATAACTTTCCAGTCTGAAGTGATGCAAAAAATGTAAAATAACAATAAAATAAGCTCTTGTTAGCCAGCAAGGGAAAACAGTACTGTGTAAAGGCGGGAACTGAGGCTAAGGAAGGTAACTGCTGTCTGCCTCCTTAGGTCACACCCTTGACTGCTTTGAAGTTTGCTGAGCTCTCTGCAAGGGCGGGCTTTCCAAAGGGTGTAGTCAACATTATCCCCGGCTCAGGTAAGGCCTCAGATGAGCCACGTAGCTGTAACCAAGGGATGGCATAGGGTTCGCTGTGTGGTTGTCTGTCCACTGGAATGTTATCCTGAATTATAACTGTATTAAAACTACTGTGTGCCAGGAATAAATATACTGTAATGTTTAAAAATGTCAAAGTGGAGATGAGAGGGGGTGGCTGGTGAGATATAGGGGTAGGGTTGGAAAACATTGAGAAACTCTACTCGGCTGGTCCATCTTGACACTTCAGTGACTACTCTGGGAGTCATAGCAACCAAGGCTCATCCATTTTTTGTTTCTTTTTTCTTTTTCTTTTCTTTTTTTGAGACAGTCTTGTTCTGTAGTCTAGGCTGGTCCTGAACTTACTGTGTAGCCCAGGCTGGCCTTGGACTCACAGCAGTCCACTTGCTCAGCCTCCTGAGTGCTCAGATTACAAGTGTGCACCACCACACCCAGCTCATACGGAGCTGGGGAATTAAACCCAGGGCCTTGCACTTGCTAGGCAAGCACTTTAACCACTGAGCCATTCCTCTGCTCCTGCCCCCATCAGTATTTTCAGAAGGCTGGTAATTACATGGAGATTATTTTAGAGGTTTCTTTTTCCAGTTTGTAATTAATACAGCAAATGTACAGCTAAGATTGAAATGAAAGCTTAGACATCTACTTTGGTGAATTCAAACCCACCCTCACAATAAGACCCAAACCCTATTTAATTCACAGTATCCCTCTAATTCTACAGGGGGTGTGGCAGGACAGCGCCTCTCCGAACATCCTGATGTCCGCAAACTCGGTTTCACCGGTTCCACTTTGATTGGCAAACAAATCATGAAGAGGTACTGGTTTTAGTTTGATAATTTGCTCAAGATCCCTTTAAAACAGGTTTCAGTTTTTGATTAAGCAAAGCACTTTTGGAGTGAGTAACATCACATCAAATGTAGATGAGAAACCTACTTATTGCTGCTAGACTTTGAAACATTTGAGTATAATGAAAAGACTTTCCAGATTGTTAAAGATCACAGTTAGTAAAACCAGAGCTATCTTGAAATCCTACCCCCTACAGATAGCTTTCACAATCTAACACTAAAACAGTTGACTGGCAGCTAAAGGAATGGCACAGAGGTTGAGGCCTAGCAAGGGCAATGCCTTAAGTTTGATTCCCCAACACCATCTAAAGCTGAATATGGTGGTGTTCATCCATAATCCCAGCATTCAGGAGGCTCAGGCAAGAGGATTGCTGTGAGTCCAAGGCCAGCCTGGGCTACAGGGTGATAGCTGTTCTCAAAAAGAAATTAAAAAAAAAAAATGAATGCCCGAGCTGTGACCAAGCTGGGCTGGTGCCATAAGCCATGACTCTGGATCACTGAGGCAGAAGCATAAGAGTAAGAAACAAGAAAAGTTTATATACTGTATATGACAAGTCTTGATTATTTATAAAGTTAATTATCAAAATACAGTGGTATTTAAAAGTTGCTTATAATGTGAACATCCAAATAAAGTATGCCACCGTTATAAAATGCCATAATCACATTCATGGAAAACTTCCAATAACATTGAAAAGTGGTGTTAAAATGATAAATGGAGAGAAAAATTAGGCATCAAACTGTGTGCTGGGTGATCCCTAGTCTACTAAATAAGTAAAACTGTAGTAGGACACAGACCAGAAGTAAGTATAATAGAATGGTAAAAACAGCCACCACAGGCTCCTAAGATGGAATTCTGTAATATTTTTTCTTCTGTCCACATGTTTTAAATAAGAATACTTAGAATACTTAATAGGATGGGGTAATAAACAGCATACTGTTACAAGTTCAGCCCCCACCCCACCCACTGTTCTATGTGGGAGTTGAACTTCCTTGTCAAGCCTGTATGTATCCCAAATCCCTAAAGCATGTCTGCTTACCCATGAGCACCTCCAATCATTTGACCACAGAATTTTTTTTTTTTTGAGTTAGGGTCTTGTTCTGTAGCCCAGACTGGCCTTGGACTCATGGTAGTCCTCCTGACTCAGCCTCCCGAGTGTTGGGATGACAGGCGTGCACCACCACGCCCAGCTTATGTGGTGCTGGGGAATTGAACTCAGGTATTTAACACTTGACATAGCATTTGCGAGGCAAGCATTTTAATGTCTGAGCCATTCCTCCAGCCCTTGACCACAGAATTAATAAAAATAACTTTTTATTATGGAGAATTTCTACTATATCCACTGTGCAAGAAGACCACAGTAGATTCAGCATGCTTATTACCCAGCTGCAACAGTGCTTGCCAGCCTACCATTCCTACTTTGTCTTTAAATACATCTCGTAGTATTTTTGAGGCTCAGTTGTTTTCTACGCCAACTGGTAGCTTACCCTAAAAAGAGAGAAGAGAAAGAGAGACTTTATTTCCCATTTATTTTCCTCCAGCTGCGCAGTAAGCAACTTGAAGAAAGTTTCCTTGGAGCTTGGTGGCAAATCCCCACTTATAATATTCAGTGACTGTGAACTTGACAAGGCTGTGCGGATGGTAAGACTGGGCCAGAGCCAAGTAATAGGTATCAATTTCTACAACACATTTCACCTTCTTCTTTACTGAATTTTTCTTTTCTGAGACATGATCTTGCTCTGCAGTCCACTGCATATATAGTGCCATCTCACTATGGAGCCCAGGCTGACCTCTGACTCAGGCAACCCTCCTTCCTCAGCCTCCCAAGGGCTGGGCTTAAAGGAGTGTGCCACCACAACCAGTGTATGGGATGTGGGGGAGTCAAGCCCAGGCCCTTGGACATCTGATATACTTTTGACGAGGTACAAAAAATAAAAAGTTATTTATTGGACTATTTTCTTTTTATAGGGAATGGGGGAACTTTCTAAACATTTGTGATTTATATGAACTGATATAGAGATTTTAAAGCAAAACAGCATGCATTTAAATTTATAGAATAAAGAAGATTTTCCCTTTTTTTAGAGACAGGGTCTCACTCTCTAGCCAGTAAAGATCTTCTTGCAACACAAAGTTCATTTTTAGTGGTATATCCTTACTGTCATATTTTTTTCATATGTGCATGGACCCCAGACTCCTCAAGTGAAAGCAGCATACCTCCTAGCAGGTCTCCTCCCTAACAAGACTGAGGAGTTTGTCTGTGATTCTTTGCTGCCTGTCAGTGACACCCAAGTCGCTGTTTGTTTAATTTATAGCAATCTCAACTTCTCTAACAGTGTTATTATCTCCTCTTTTGCTGCGGAAGGGTATGGGCGCAGTGTTTTTCAACAAAGGAGAGAACTGCATTGCAGCTGGGCGACTGTTTGTGGAAGAATCCATCCACGATGAGTTCGTGACGAGAGTGGTAAGGCAGCTTCAGATTTGCACTAACAGATTAGCAGAAATTGCTTGTACTTGAAAATGTTTCTAGGGTTATTCATGAATTTTTTTTTAGGTGAGATAATAGTTGTAGGATTGAGGCTTTTTTTATTTTTTATTTTTTTTGAGACAGAGTCTTGCTGTATAGCTCAGGCTGGTCCTGAACTCACGCTGTAGCCCAGGCTGGTCTCAAACTCATGGCAGTTGTCCTGCCTCCACCTCTTGAGTGCTGGATTACAGGTGCGGCACCATACCCTGCTTTATGTGGTGCTGAGGACTTTACCTCATGGCCTTGCACTTGGTGGACAAGTGCTCTAACTGCTGCACTATTTCTTCAGCCTCAGATTTTTTTTAAAAAAATCAGTCTGGCTGGTTGTGTAGCTCAGTGGCAAATTATGATGTGTTTAGCAGTTTGAGGACCTGGTTTCAATTTCTATCACCAAGAAAAAAAAAGAGTCCTTGGTGTTTTACAAATACATACTGACATATTGACAGATTAAAGTAGACATTATATGGAATTTCCTTCAAAATACCCTAGGAGAAGAGAAAATGAGGAGGGAATAAGTTGGCCAGGAGTTGGTGGCAGTTGATGTTGGGTAGTTGATACGTGGTTTCATTATATGATTTGACTACTTTTATACATGCTTGTTTCATAGACCTATATCATTTTTGAAGATGCAGTTGTTTATTTATCTAGAGACAGAGTCTCACTCTGTAGCCCAGGCTTGCCTTGAACTCACAGCACTCCTCCTGATTCAGCCTTTCAAGTTCTGGAATTACAAGCATGTGCCACCACACCTGGCTTATATCGTACAGAAGAATTGAACTCAAGGCCTTGCCCTTGCTAGACAAGCACTGTATGTCCTGGGCTATTCCTCTAGCCTTATTATTATTATTATCATTATTATTTACTATAGGTTTATCTTTTTTTTTTTTTTTTGAAACAGTGTCTTGCTCTGCAGTCCAGGCTGGTCCTAAACTCACTATGGAGTCCAGGCTGGCCTCAAACTCATGACAGTCCTGCTGCCTCAGCCTCCAATGTGCTGGAATTATAGGCACGCACCACCATGCCCAGCTTTATGTGGTGCTGGAGAATTGAACTCAGGTCCACGAGCTTGCTAGGCAATCACTTTAACAGCTGAGCCATTTCTCCAGCCCTGTGTTAGTCTAGCTTTAAAACTTTCACTAAATATCCTCATGAGCACTCAATACTATTAATATATCTTGCTCTGTATATGCAGTATATTAGATCCTTGGTACTTATGAGAGATAAACTCCTAAATCTTTGTGAATCCCTAAATTGATTGGGCAATCCCTCACTCGGTCCTTACAAATTCTCTGTTTGCAGTTAAGATGACAGCATATAATTTTTCACTGCCTTACTAAATCAGCAAATAGCCTCTGTAGATTGATCACAAATCCATAAATGTGACAGTAAATGTTATTCATTGGACTATTAAGGTGAGTTAAATTCTGTGGCTAAATAATCTTTAAATTATACTACATTGTGTCATTATGAACATAATAATCATGAATTTGCTTATAACTGTAAAACCAGTCCCTGGGGCTTTTTTTTTTTTTTTTGGTCATCCAGGTCAATTTTCTACATCCCAGCCCACCAAAAAAGCAAAGGTATTCTTTCATCATGAAAGTAGATAGCAAGGAAACCCTACAGAGAGGCAGGTGGTATGCAGTAAGGAGAACAGCACCTGCCTAGTGAACATCACAATGTAATTTTCTTTGTTTCTCCATAAAATCCAGTTTGCAATGCCAGATCTCATGGGCATTCAGGGTCAGTTTCACCTTGGAGAAATTTTAAATGCCAGGGACAGAAATGTTAAGAATTTGTAGTATTAATCCATCCACAAACATGTTTTAAGCACACACTGTTCAGGTTCATTCAACAGCTATCTCTTGATCCTCTCCTCAATATACCAAACACTGTGTGGGTGCTGAGAACATAAAGGTGAACGTGATGTCCCTGCCCACTTGAACTTCTCATGCAGTGCAGAGCTCTGGTCTAGATGCTGAGAAAGGGGCTGCAGAAACAACACAGTGATTAGAGCACTTGCCCAGCAAGCACAAGGCCCTGGGTTCAATTCCCCAGCACCACATAAGCTGGGTGTGGTGGTGCACACTGTAATCCCAACACTCAGGAGGCTGAGGTAGGAGGAATGTCTTGAGCTCAAGACCAGCCTGGGCTAAACAGTGAGTTCAGGGGGCAACCCACATTTCCGGGTCCCTCTGTCTAGCAGAAGCTCTACTGAGGCAGCCCATGTTTCTGAGTCCCCTTCTGACTAGCAGAAACTTCATCCTATCTTTCTTTCCCCTTTTGTAAGTTTCCCAGTAAAGCCTTTTACTTCATAAATAAATAAGTAGAGAATTTGGGACCAGCCTCAACTAGAGACTGAGACCCTGCCTCAAAAAAAAAAAAAAAAAAAGTGTTGAGAGAGACTATTGCCAGGCCTATGTTCAAACTCCAGGCCCTGTGGGGTCATTTTGATTCACATTCTTCCTTTTTAGTAGAATTGATCTTAGCATCAGAAAAATGCAGAAATGGATAAAGACAGCCAAGGAGCCCAACAAGCAGTTGCAAGAATGTGTTAGTGACAAGCCCTGTGGTGAAGTTTGCTTTTCCTCGGAGCACTTTAGTAAATCCTCTGGCCTGGCTATACAGTGAGAATTTCACAAGCTGTCACTCTTTGACCAAGAAATGAGAGACAAAAATAATGTGCCCATTTTAGAAATGTCCTATCCATGAAGAGTTAAAAGTATACTATATTAATGAAAACTCTAGGAATCATTTTTCTACTTTGTGGAATAATGTTCATGATAATTTTTATATAGCAGGTATAGCTAATCTCCTGCTAGAACACAGCGGCTGAGAACTGGGCCTTTCATGTCTCGGTATGTAGTTGTTCTGTGCACTTGAGCAGGTCATTTAGCCTCTCTGGGCCTCAGTTTCTTCTGTCAGATGGAAGTAATACCTGTGTATTACTGGGAGACTAAGCGGCAGCACATCTGTACACAGCTTAGGAGAACACTCCCCATGTGGGAGAAACTCAAGCCTGTCCTGTGTCATTATTAACAGTGAATTGTGTTTTGGGGGCTGGGTAACATACAGGTGGAAGAAATTAAAAAGATGAAAATTGGTGATCCACTTGACAGATCTACTGATCATGGGCCCCAGAATCATAAGGCCCATCTGGAAAAGCTGCTGCAGTACTGTGAAGCTGGAGTGAAGGAGGGCGCCACCTTGGTGTACGGGGGGAGACAAGTCCAAAGGCCAGGTAGGATCGCCTGTGGGGTGCCTGCCCTTCGTAAGTTGGAATAACTGGTAGCAGTTTCACCTCGGCAACATTTACTACAAAAGTGACAGTGGTATTTGTAATATGATCAGAAGAATTAATTCCTATGTCCCCTTTGGCCACGTGTAAGCTATGGTGTGTTGGTCAGCAGTTTTTCTGGGCTTCAGTTTCCCTCTCTATAAAGAAATACAGTGTGCATATCCTGCTTTATGAGGTTGTTCATGGCCCAGTGATACGACAGGCCTTCAGCTGTAGCGAGTGTCATAGATGCTGTGTTATGGGGCATCAGAGATCTTGGTTCTCGGCACTTCAGGATTAATTTCAGCAGCACAGCCTGGGTGGGATTTGTCCCTGTTGTCTCAAACAGGACCTGTCATGATGCTCAAAAGGTGAGACAGACAAACAACTACAAAAATTTATTTTTACTGTTACAGGTGGATTGTGTACCAGTGTCATTGACTGATAGTTATGAGAACAAATGGAGGGGCTGGAGGAATGGCCCAGTGGTTAAAATACTTGCCTAGGAAGCGCTAAGTACCTGAGTTCAGCTCCCCAGCACCACATTAGCCAGGGGTGGTGGTGCACACTTGTAATACCAACACTTGGGAGGCTAAGACAGGAGGATGGCCATGAATTAGAGGCCAGCCTGGACTCCAGAGTGAGTTCAGAACCAGCCTGGATTGTGGAGTGAAACCCTGTCTCAAAAAAAAAAAAAAAAAAAAGAAATGTAATATTCTATGTTATTGCATGAATTGAATTTCTGGGTAACTGAGTAGCTGATAAAGATGATTTTTTTTACAGAGGCTCTCTGATAATTAATATAGGAAAATATTTTTTTAAAAACAAGGCTGGAAGAATAGCTCAGTGGTTACAGCTCTGGTCTAGCCAGTGCAAGGCCCTTAGTTCAGTTCCCTAGCACTATATAACCTGGGCATGATGATGCACACCTGTGTTCAAGGCCAGCATGGGTGACATAGTGAGTTCAGGACTTGCCTAGACTATACAGTAAGACCCAGTATCAAAAAGAAAAAGAAAACAAGGGGCTGGAGGAATAATATAGCAGCTAAAATGTTTGCCTAGCAAGCATAAGGCCCTAGGCTCAATTTTCCAGCACCACATAAACTGCATGGTGACACACATCTGTAATCCCAGTGCTCAGGAGGCTGAAACCAGCCTGGACTACACAGTGAGTTCAGGACCAACCTGGACTATAGAGTGAGACCTGCCTCAAAAATAAATAAATAAAAAGAAAACAAGATAAAAAAGAAAACCGTGATAGAGTAGAGGGAAAAAAAATCAATATTTCTGTACCTCCCTAATAGATAAAATGATTGATTCAGAAAATGTTCTTCAATGGGGCTAAAGTTGTCAAGCCAAAGGTTGACAAGGACCTGTTAGTTAGTTGTAGCGTATCACACTCGAGATTGCTCACCAATCGTGAGGAGAAAGAACACAACTTTACAACAGAAGGGTGGCACCACTTGAAAGCACTGACCAGGCTGAGAATCAATGAAAAACAATTACATATTTGCATCTCCTGGTAGAATAAAACATGTAATGCACAGTATCACCTATGAAATATTCTTGTCAAGAAAACTTGAATATAATCACACCACTAAGTCAAACTTTTGTTATATATAAGGAATGGGAAAAAGAGTAGAAAGTTATTGTTTAATGGGTACAGAGTTTTGGCTTTATGAGCCAAAAAAGATTCAGGAGACAGGTGGTGGTGAAGGTTCCACCACATTATGGATGTACTTAATAACTCTAAAGTGTTTGCCTAATGATAGTCCATCTGGTAAATGTTATGTCAGGCGTACTTTCCTACAATAAAAAATGAAAAAAAACACATGGCACAGAGAAACAAATATCACCTCAGGGAAGTAATGACAAATGTTAAATGTAAGGTATTCTACAGGAAAACGGACCCTGTGTCTTCAGAAAGTCATGGCGTTGACCAACAGGGACAGGGCAAGAGGAGGAAGTAGATTAAAGGCACCTGAGAAATCGGACAACCAAATGCAATGTGTAGAACTTACAGGAACTAATTTGAACAAATTCATTATAAAAAGATATTTTTCAATCAATGAAAGTAAAAATATAAACTATAAATAAAGAATGAGCATTAATTTTATCACACATACTGCATTATGGTTTTCACTACACGTAAAAAAAGTTCTTATTTTTTCCTGATTTGTATTAAGTACTGGATCTTGCTTTAAGATTTTTCAGCAAGGTAAAAATAAAACATAGCAAACATGAATGTTTATTATATTTATTATTTAATTTTAAAACATTTGAAATTTTCATAATCAATATATTGAGAAAATAAAGCCTTATCAACACCAAATGAAGGCATGAAACTCCCTGAGTTTTTCTGAGCCACAGAAGAAAAATTGTAATGTAATTAAAAGAGAAAACTATTCATTGAAAATGAGTTAAACTATAATTAACATTCTTTTTTTCCTCCAAAAAAGGATTTTTTATGGAGCCAACCGTGTTCACAGATGTGGAAGACCATATGTACCTTGCCAAAGAGGAATCCTTTGGGCCTGTGATGGTCATTTCTAAATTCCAAAATGGGTATGTTCTTCACACACAATTTAACTGGATATCTTTTTCCCCCTCTGCCATTGAGCAGTAAAGAGAGTATGAAATCAAGGAACATGTAATTCTTCCTCCAATTATAAATAACTTAAATAATTAGAAGCATCTGTGTCTGCCAACATTTTGGAATATAATTTTGCTTCTCACTTCACATTCATGTCTGACATGACACAGCTGATTAAACTTCAGGTTTTGTATAGTCAACCTTTCAAATGTCTGTGGAACAAGGTACATAAAAGAACTAGCAATAATAGGAAATAAAGAACAGGACTAGTTTTCACATTTATACTTTTATGAGAGGCAACACCAGGAAAGTCTAATTAACCCGAAGAAAGGGGACTGCTGTCACAGGGGACCATGTCCCCAAAAGCCTGATGCTCACTTATAGAAAAGTCTGCAATCAGCAATAGCTGTAAATGGTATGCTGGCTGGTGTTCAACATGAAAATTTCCAAGTTTTCAGCATATCAAAAGGACTGTGTGGTAATTAAGGTTGTAAAATCGTATTGATTATTACAGAGTCTAATGGCATAATGCACTAAGTTCCTCAGGATGGGTTTAGATTTGCTTTAACCAATCAGAAGTTTGAAAAGAATGAATGCAGAATTTGGAAAAATTCCAGTCATTTGTAGACGTAACTTTAAGAAATGCGCTAGCAACGGGTGTGTGGGTGGGTGGGTGGGTGTGTGTGTGTGTGGGTGGGTGGGTGTGTGTGTGTGTGTGTGTGTGTGTTTTGGAAATTGAACCCAGAGCCTTTTCACTGAACTACAATCCCAGCCCTTATTTTTTATTTTTTATTTTTTTTTTGAGCCAGGGTCTTGCTATGTCCTCAAGTAACCTTTTGATGCACTGGTCTGAAGAAACTGGTTACTTCTTTTCTCTCATTATAAATTCTCTTGAAGTATTTCTTAGTGTTAAACATTAGAGGCCAGCTTTGGAGGCTCTCAGTGTGGTTGAGTCCCAGACCCTGTCCCCAAGAAGCTGACTATTGAATGAAGAGACTGATGAGGATTTGGGCAATGAGGCCACAGGGTGTCGCAGGCAGGATGGAGCCGGGATAACAGCACACATTAACTCACTCTGAGCATGGGCCAGATGTTTAACTGCACAGTACTTTGCATTATTTACTTGAGAAACTTGTCAATAGTGTCTACCTCCGTGGTCAGTCTGAGGATTAAATATGCTGAGTACTTGTTGTTGCCGTCGTCATTATGCACAATGTTATTGTAGGTGTAGGCTGTGTGCTGTGGAGCTTCTGCATCTGAACAAACGCTCCCAGATGAAAAAGCCCTGATGTCGTGTTTCTGCCTCTCATCCAGTCCATAGATAGGGGGTGCCAGCCAGGTGCCATGCTTGCAGAGTGCAACTTTTAGGAGAGCATTGGCTCTTTCCAAGTCAAGCTGCGAATTTCTCAAGATGACTTTCGTCAGAAGGCCCTATGCTGAAACCTGTCTGTCTCTCAGGAAGTACAGCACAACTCACTGATTGTCCTTCGGTTTGGAACAAATCTGTTTCTTCCCTGGAGCACCAGATGATATGCTTAGCTAGCACCTTCTGGCCATGGGTAGAAAATGGGTGCACATTTAAGCATTAGGATCATACTCAGAAGGTGAAATACACTGTGGCCGGTGCTGTGGAACTGGACTCCCCTGAACAGAGCAGGTTCCCATCTCCTCTGACTTGGGGATGTACATCGAGTTGGATCTGTTTCCAAGGGATCTTCATCTGCACTTCACCCAATCTCACATTGAAATATTTTTTAAAACTATGCCTGCACCAAACATATACCAACTTTTTCTTGTCACTGTTCCACAGACAATACAGTGTTCTAATTCTTATAGAGCACTTACATTGTATTATATAATCACCTAGAGATTAAAGTACACAGAGGGTGTGTGTGTGTGTAGGTTAGTTACTTTGCCATTTCTGTAAGGGACGGCACAGGTTTCAGTATGTTCAGGAGTTCCAGAGCCCACACCTCTCAGATACCGAAGGACAAGTGCATGCTAAGTCTAATGGCAGGAAATTTACCAGATCTCCTTGAGTAATCACTTTATTCCCCTTTTATTAAGTAAGCATACATAGTCAAACTCTTGTTTGATGAAGTGACCCCAAAATATAAAGAAATATTACATTCTCCTTGACCTGGAACTTCTGTCCCCTAGCTTATAGAAGGCAAGTCATAAACATATGAAGAGCTAAGTTTCACAGAGTTCTACAGAATTGCTGATTGGACTTCCTGACTGTAGCTGATCTTGTTCAAGCATTTGCTATATTCCAGGCGCTATTAGCTCTTCTTATTTTTATGGCAAGGAGACGACAAGCACTTGAGTGGTCATTACTATTTCTCACGTCAACAAAGGCGGGGAGGGATCACAACAGTCGGCCACGTCCACAGGGCGGTTGGGCTGCGGAGCCTGCTCTTCTCGCTGGCCTGCCACACTCTGCCACCTCTCAGGCAGGACTGGTGGGATCCTGAGGCGTCGAAGGTGCCTCAAACTGTTTGTACAGACTCTGAAGACATGACAGGAAACAGGGGATACTCTGAAAACCTACAATTATTCTCGTAATATTTCATGGGGGCTTGCTTTCAGTATAAGCCTAGAATGTTTCACTTATATAAATGTTAGCAGTGGCAGTGAAATTTCCCTGTTTCTTGCAGAGAGAGAAAACATTTCAGAACATATAATGAGAGTGCTTTGCTTTACAATTAATGAAATTTTATTCTCTTCCTGAAAATATCTTTCAGGGACATTGACGGAGTGCTGCAGCGAGCAAATAATACAGAGTATGGCCTGGCCTCAGGGGTTTTCACGAGAGATATAAACAAAGCCATGTATGTGAGTGAAAAACTAGAAGCAGGAACTGTTTTTATTAACACATACAACAAGACGGACGTGGCAGCCCCATTCGGTGGAGTAAAGCAATCTGGATTTGGAAAAGACTTAGGTGCGTAAGGCTCAGCTTCTCTGCTCTACATTCCCGTTGCTGCCATGTCACAGAGAAAAGTCTGCTCTGTTTCATGCAACTGTCATGTGTTATCTTGAAGGGCATTTCCTGTCTGTAGTCAGATATGGGCTTACAAGGCTGCTGGCTTTTTAAAAATGTTAAATAGGGGCTGGAGGAATGGGTAAGTCAAGTGCTAAGTACCTGAGTTGATTCCCCAGCACCATATAAGCCAGGCATGGAAGACCATGCCTGTAATACCAGCACATGGAAGGCTGAGACAGGAAGATTGCCATGAGACCAAGGCCAGCCTGGGCTCCATCATGACTACAGGACCATCTTGGACTGTAGAGTGAGACCCTGTCTCAAAAATAAATAAAAATGTTAAATGTTTTTATTGAACATAATATACCTACAGAAAAAAATAAGCAAGTTGTCTGGAAAGGTGTTATTTTTCAAAAAGACATTAATGTTGTGAAAGAAAAAAGAAATCCTGAAAGTTCATTTTAATTAAGACATGTTTAACTTTTAGTATGCATTCAGCATGAAATTGGCTTAGCTTTTATGGAACTAAGTGGAACCAGAAAGGAAAGCAGGTGGGGGTGGTAACTAGCTGGCTCCCCAGGGAAGTCCTGTCTTGGAGCTCTTGGGCCATCTTCCAGTGCCAATGCTGTACCTGGCAGGGTTTGTTGAAAATCCAAGAATTCAGATTAGGTTTGTAAGAAGCCTAAAATACAATTCTCTGTGGACAGTGGCACTAATACTTCCAAGAAATAGTTAAGTTTAAGCCCTAAACTTGCACCATCCCCTATTCTAAGTTCTTTACCTATAGGAGTACAAGTTATTGTCACAACAGCTCTGTGACATATGTACAATTATTATCACCTGTACAAATCAGGAAAACAGGGTTCAGAGAGGTTGGTGGGCTGTGTACTCCTATAGCCAGCTACCGGCAGAGGGAGTTCAAAACCACTGGACTGTAGAGCTTGCCTCCTCCTGCCCACAGCCTGACATGTTTCAAAATATGAAATGTGATTTACTAAAATTACACTTTGCTAATGTGTTTGGTTCATTTGAAGTTTTTTTTTTGACATTTTCTCTTTCCTGGTGGTTTTTGGTAGTATATTTGCCATAATAAAGGTGGTTCCATTTTAATTGCCTCTGGAGGAAGGTAAAGGCTTTTTCCAACGTCTCAAATTGGCTCTTCTCCTGGATAAGAAACCCAATGGGGACATTCTCATGAGATTTTTACTATGAAGGGTAGCAACCATTTTCCCTTGTCTTTTGATAGTGTAATTGACACTTTAATGTCGGTTTTACTATAAAAGAGAACTCTGCCTACATTTCTTCCTCTCCAAATTTTAAATAACCTTAGCTCAGTGCTTCTTGGCCTGGCTTGCACTTTGGATTAAAGTCATCTGGATGACTGTGAGCTCTGTGTAAAGCCTCCTGGATGACCCTCACATAGGACAAGATGGGCAGCCCTTGTCTTAGCTCAGCCTCCAGAAGTACATGGTCATTGCTTTAGCCATGGTATTCATCAGTGTGGTACCACCTCAAGACAAACAGTGCAGAAAGGCAGACTCATTTGTTATTTGCTTAGACAAGACTACTGTATTTCTAACATGCAATGTGAACTGCATTTTCCTTATTTTCTTTTTCTTTTTGCAAAGCTGGAGATTGAGCCCAGAGCCTTTGTAATGAATTATGTCCCCATTCCTGATTTTTATTTTCAGAGAAGGTCTTGCTAAATTGCACAGACTAGACTCAAATTTATGACCATCTCAGAATGCTGGGATCATTGGAGTGTGCCACCATGCCCAGACACATTTTCCTTATTTTAAAAATATGATTAAGGGATGGAAGAATAACATAGCAGTTAAAGCACCTGCCTAGCAAGTGCAACATGCTGGGTTCAATTCCAGCCCCACAAAAATCAGGTGTGGTGGCACATGCTTGTAATCCCAACACTCAGAAGGCTGAGGCAGTAGGATTGTGAGGAGTTCAAGGCCAGCCTGAACTACAGAGTGAGACACTTTCTCAAAAAAACAAAACAAACCAACACTTAACTGCATGAGTTCAACAAAGTCCTCAGTTGATTGAGATGAACTTTAAAGCCTTAGAAGTACTAGTGTGAACTACACTGCACTTTGTGACCTATGT
The DNA here is from genome assembly GCA_004027205.1 of Ctenodactylus gundi. Classification (NCBI taxonomy): domain Eukaryota; kingdom Metazoa; phylum Chordata; class Mammalia; order Rodentia; family Ctenodactylidae; genus Ctenodactylus; species Ctenodactylus gundi. Next base: position 242,463 of record PVKB01002667.1, on the reverse strand, counting down.
ACCTACATCTATGATCAAACTTCTGATGACAACCACGTCTACCTTTGCACATAGCCCATCAGCTGCTTTTCTCTTCCCTAGGGGAGGAAGCACTAAACGAATACCTCAAGACCAAGACTGTGACACTGGAGTATTAGGGCGGCGGCTCCATCCAGAGAGCCGGGCAAGTGGACTCACCTCTCCATATGCCAGATGTGTGCCGAGGAAGGAGGACGACCAGGTGGAGCCAGAAGCACCCACATGACCTATGGAGGGGAAGGCTGCCCGTCAGCACCTGCACATGTGCCTGAGTATTTCCTAACACACCTTTTATGCCATAAGATGGTTTTCAGTTGTTAGATTCTGGCTATATTATGGATCATACACATTTCTAAAATACCTAGGTGCATTTTTCCTACTGAGACTAATCATGGCTGTCTGTTTTTAAAATGGCAATATTATGCAGCTATAATATACAAGGTACATTAATTAGAATCTTTGTACAAGCTTTAACCTTTCAACCATAGATATTGGTTAGTAAAAAGATTTTCTGGCTGGGCCTGGTGACACATGCCTATAATTCCAGCATTTGAGAAGCTGAGGCAGGAGAATAGAATTGCCATGAGGGGTTTTGTTTGTTTTGTTTTTGAGGCAGAGTCTTGCTCTATAGTCTTATTATGTAGCCCAGGCTGCCTTCAAGCTCATAGCAATCTTCCTGCCTCAATAACAACAGATAAAGTAATGAAAAAAAAAAAAAAACCCTCCAGCCTAAAGTCTCCTAGTACTGGGATTATAGGCTTGTGTCATCACACCCAGCTAATCTTTATGTGGTACTGGAGATTTGAACCCAGGGCATTGTGCATTCTAAGCAAGTACTTTAACCACTGAGCTAAGTGTCATGATTGCCATGAGTTCAAAGCCAGCCTGAACTACATTTTGAGTTCAGGACTACCTAAACTACAGAGTGAGAGCTACCTTCAAAAAATAAATCTGATTGTGCTTTCATTTTCAAGGAACACGTGTATCCTATAAAGAATGTGAAGGATGCGGTTGTGTTTCACATTTGGAACAAGCTATACATTTGTGTTCTTGGTGTTCTGCTTTTTAACTTACTGTGCTAGGTGATAAGCCCACAAACACCTACTAAATATCCACCTACTAAGTACAGTGTACTCGCTTATGTTCAGAGGACACAAACATCAGTGATGTCATCTTTGGCCCCATATAGTTTAAATTCTAGTAAATGGCTTTTAAAATGAATTTTGTAATAAGAATAGAAAGTAAGTAGCTTTTAAAGACACAGCTTGCTAGGGCTGGGGAATAGAACGGTGATTAAGGGGTTAGAGCACTTGCTAGGCAAGGGTGATGCCCTGAGTTCATTTCCTCAGCACCACCTAAGCCGGATATAGTGGTACGTGCCTTTAATCCCAGCACCTGGGAATCTGAGGCAGGAGGATTGCTGTGAGTTGGAGACCAGCATAGGCTTCATTGGAAATTCAGGACCAGCCTGGGCTATAGAGTGAAACCTGTCTCAAGGAAAAAAAAAATAGACTGAGCTTATTTCCTGTCAGACATCGCCTGCAGTGTGCGTCTGGGACACGCAGGCAATGTTTTCAGTCTCAGCTTCCCACATAGAAAACAGAGATAATAATGCTTCCCTCACAGTCCTTATTAGGATCCAATGCAATAATATAAGAAGAATGCCTCACACAGTGCTTTGTGGTAAATACTCAATGAAATTTAACTTTTCCTCCATCACTGTTTTAAAAATATATCAAGAAGTTATCTAGCTGGAGGAGTCAATTCTCCTTAGCCCCCCACAGTCATCACCCATTCCTACACCAGCGTTTGGGTCCAGTGTGCGGACACAGCGCCCAACACTGCAGTCTGAAAAGTGCCTCACGGTGACAAAGCGCAAAGGGACCAGGACGAGGGGCACTTACTTTGCTTTTGACCCTTACTCGTCCTTCAGAGGATATTTGACGTTCTGCTTCTCTCTCTCCTGGTCCTGGTGCTCGCCGGCTGTGCGACCTTCAGTGAGTTCATGACCTCATAGCTGAATCTAAGTTTGGTGTGCATAAAATGGAGAGCGATATCCCTATCTCGTTGCGTGTTGTAGGAATTCAAGAACATGTGTATTAACACATTTAGCAATGCGCTTAGATGATGGTCGCTGTGGCACTCACATAATTTCCGCGGCATCAGGCAAAAACATTCAGGTGGTAAATTCTCACCACTGACATGTGACTACCAGGGGACTTCCTGAATCACAGACGTCTCCCAAAAGTGGCCAGAGAAGTTAACTTCTGTTCATCCTCCTTTAAAATCTCTAAGTATTCTTATTTCTTTAGCTTAAAAGGCCCTCAAGGAGAGCGTATCGCCTACCAGGCTCAAGTGAGGGGAACACTGGGACTCCTTAAAGGACAAGATCAGAAGCAAACAACAGTTTCACGGACAAGACTACCAGGTTTGATCCTCCGGGGATCATCAGAGTAAATTCTGCCAACAGGCTCAGAGCAGTGGCATACAAACTATAATCCCAGCTACTTGGGAGGCTGAGGCAGGAAGATCATTCGTTTGAGACTAGTTAGACAACTTAGTGAGATCCTGACTCAAAAAAATAGCCAATATTGAGGATATAGCTCAGTGCAAAGGCCCTGGTTTCAATCCCCCCAATACTACAAAATACATTTTTTTGCTAGTAAATATTTTCTATTAAACTGTAAATTTGATTCACCACAAATTCTTCATTGGAATCAATATTCACTGGGCTCAAAATGACAGTGTATATTTGAATAAAATGACAAACGCTTTATAATAAGTAACTGCTTTCACATGAAGTATTCAAACTGATTTCATAGGCTCTAGCATATCATCTAATCAAATTATTTTAATAATAGAACAACAGATAAAAACATACCTGTTCTTCTGGAATGACTGCATTTTCCCGTCTAATTACTATCAATCTCAATGGCTGTAGTATTAATCGCAAACTCTGAGAATCTACTAAGAGCCATGGACTTCCTCTTTCCCTCTGGCACCCCCAGGCTCATGGGCACCATGGCATTCTGCAAAAAATGTCTTCAGAGTTCGCAGGTGTCCAAAGGTTATCTGTGGAACCAAGATGAAGAGCTTGTTTTCTCATAGCAAGTTCTATGAAGCTCCTACTAGCCTCAAAGGCTCAACGAAATTAAAACATAATGATCGTAGTGATTAATTAGCATTCCTTCAGATCAGTGATTATCTTGCTAAATTAAGGAATTAGCACTGTGATCGGATTAGCTCCTGAACTGTGAGGTGTGGGCACCAGGCCACTACATCCTAACTCCAGTCCCCTTGGCTCAGCTGAGCTGTGCACCTCTCCTGGAGCCCTCCGCACCTGGCACCGACGTTAGCCACCTGCCTAACTAGATATGCGCTCCCCATCCCCCAAGATGGGGTCCTCTCAGCGACATACCAGCCATTGTTTACCGAGAGCCTCTTGTGTGCCAGACACTATGCCAGATGTTTTTAAAATGTCATCGTGTTTAATCCTTTTTAATCTATCTGAAAAAAATAAATAAAGCAAATCAATTTGATAAACCTGGACTCTTGCCGAAGTCTCCTGTCGGGGCCTCCCTGATCCCTCCATTGTGTGGTCCTGCTCAGAGCCTGAGTCAAATGCTGGCACTCCTCTGCTCGAATCCTTCACTGATCCCATTTTGCTGGGAACAAACTCCAGTGTACTGCCCATGCCCTGCTGGTCATCTACCGATTTTCTTCTTCCTCTGTTCTAGCCATCCTGACTGCCTGATGCTCCACAAATAGCGAACAGCCCCCCACCCCCACCCCAGGCCCTTTGAACTTATGATTCCAGTGATGGATCTAGCCAGCATTGGACTTAAGCTCTAACCAGTGGTTCTCTGGTGGGGCCGGGGGAGGCGGAATCCTGATTTATAGCATGGCCAGATATCGGTATAATCACCGCAGGGCAGATTTCCAGCTATCAATTTGACCTCACTGAGCATGGCGCTGGGGAGAGGTGCGTGTGAGCAGCAAGCGCAGGGCAGAGCCAGCCACCACTGCCTTTCCCGAGTGCCGCCCCTCACACAGTCCGGTGGCCGCCGCCTTTCAAGGTTGTCCTCGAATGTCATCTCCTTACGGATCCCCTCCCCGACTCCTTTCTACACAGCCCGTGTTCCTACGGCGTCTGCTCCTCTTCCTTGTTCCCCTCTTCCTGCGTCTCCTTCATACCTCTCCTGGGTCCCCGTGGGAGATGGCCATTAAGGATGCGCCCTCGTTAGCACACCGCACGTGAGCGCTTGCTTTGCTCAATACCGCCACTCATGCACCTACCGTGTTGGAGGAGCTCGGTAAACACGTGCTTTCCAATGGAGACGTTACCACCCAAATCATCCGGCTGAGTGTTCAGTCTGTGAAGCTGGTGCTCTCAACCGAGTCCAGATTGTTGTCGTTCCCAGTGCCTAACGATACTAAATATTTATCAGACTTGGGGCTGGAGGAATGGCTCAGTGGCTAAAGAGCTTGCCTAGCAAGCTCTAAGTACCTGAGTTTGATTCCCCAGCACCAAATAAATAGGGTGTGGTGATGCACACCTGTCATCCCAGCACTCAGGAGGCTGAGGCAGGAGGATTGCCATGAGTCCAAGGCCAGCCTGGGCTCCACAGGGAGTTCAGGCCCAGCCTGGGCTGCAGAGCAAGACCCTGTCTCAATATAAAGGGAGAAAGAAATATTTCTCAGACTAAAAAGAAATGTAGAATGGATATTGTCTGTAAGAGCTTTTGTGAATGTGTCTAAAGTCAAGGGAGGAACCAAAGTGGATTCTCCATATAAGCTCTCCAAGAAAATAAAGCTGTCGAGAAAAATCTGGGCTGGAAGGAAGATCTAAAAACGGTGGAAAAGACATGAAACACGGTAGGTAAGAGAGGTTATTATTCTGATATACAATTTGTTTTCAAGTATATTTTAAATGATGAAGTAATACCTAATTATGTAAAAAGTATATAAAACAGGAAGGCTAGACTCAACCATAATTTCTTCAGAAGTAATTTAGAAATCTGGGATTGGTGGGAAGGCTGAGGCAGGAAGACTGCCATGAGTTCGAGGACAGCTTGGGCTAGTGAGTTCCAGTCCAGCGTGAACTACAGAATGAGACTCTATCTCAAAAAAATAATCATCCAGAGATATTTGAGACTTTTACTTTTTCAGTGAATATACTTTTTGACAGAATTATAATACTATAATGCTTATATAACTTTGCAACTTTTTTTGAGACAGCTTCTCACTCTGTCTGGTTCTGAACTCACTATAGAGCTCAGCCTGGCCTTAGGCTCACAGTAATCTTCCTGCCTCAGCTTCCCAAGTGCTGGGATTACAGGTGTATGCCACCATGCCTGGCTTTTATGAGGTACTAGGAATTGAACTCAAGACCTTATGCTTGCAAGGCAAGCACTTTAGCCACTGTACCATTCCTCTAGCCCTCAGACAGATATTTTTTTCCTTTCTTCCCCCATGTCTTTCCCCATATCTCTTCCCCCTCTTCACAAAGTAGATTGGTATTTTTTACAAAGACCTTTATATATAAGTTTCTGAAGATGGGACTGGAGTTGTAACTCAGGGATTAGAGCTCCTGCCTCACTTTCTGAAGATGGTAGGTACTCCAAAAACGTGAAGAAAATGTCACATTAATCTTCATAGAAACAACTATTCTCCAAATGGCTGCTACCACCTCACACCTAAGCTTCCATCAGAGCAAGCCAGGGGCTGGAAGAGCCAGAGCACACGGAGCTTACTTCGCGTGGACTGCGGGGAAAACTGCTCACAAAGACAACTTGTTAATAACTTCCATCCAGTGACAGGTACAAATATAGACAATTCCAGTAATTTCTGTGTATGTATAATATAAGGGTGGTAACTCTTAAATGTAAGAGTGGCTAGCACCAAAGGCGCTCAACACATACCAGCTATTGTATGACCGGCCAATTTGATAGGTTAAAGAATAGAATTTTGAGGTTGGGAACACAGCTCAGTAGTAGAGCCCTTCCTTGCCTAGCATGTGGAAGGCCCTGGGTTCAATCCCTAGCCCTGGAAAAATAAATCTTGATCTTATTTGCATTTTCCTAATAAACAGGATTGAACTTTTTCTTTTTTATTACTTGTTCAAATCCTACTGCGATAGTTACCAAATTAGTTTTTTTTACTAATTTATTAGTCCCATTATACATTTATGACATAAATTCTTTGTTATATTTTCCTGTTTTTCCTTGACTTTTAAATTTCTTTGTAATTCACAAATTTTGAAAAATATTTATGTGGAAGAATTATCTACTCTTTTCCTTTATGATTTGAGCTTATTTTTTTTAAAGATATGGAAAAACTTCCTAACTTTAGTATCAAGCAGTAATATAGATTTTAGTATACTGCCCTGGTTTTTTCACACTTAAAATCTTTAACCATGTATAATTTATTGTGCCACAGAAAATGAGAATCTAACCTTTTTTTGGAAGTAGGTATCCTGTTGTCACGTTGTTTATGGTTCATCCATTTTACACTTATTTAAAATAATATTTTATCATATACTAAAATTTCATGGTTTTCTTTTTCTCCTCTATCTCAAAAGAATGTCCAGAGGGGCTGGAGGAATAGCACAGCAGTCAGAGCATTAGGACACCTAATGGGACGGGATCAGAAAGAATTTGTCTAAAATACGTCGTAGTCTATTATGGTGTGGCTCTGCAATGTCCCCCAGGTCTCATGTACTTGGATGTTATGGATTATCTAGGGAACCATGTGCTGTGAGGAGACTGGGGCCTGGCCTGGAAGGGTGGATTATGGGCATATGGTGGAGTGGATTATAGGTGTGTGGTAGAAGATAAGGATGTGGACTACAGGTGTGTGGATCAGATTACAAGTGTGTGGTGCATTATAGATTACAGGCTGTGGTGGATTAGGGACTTAAGCCTGGAAGAGGCAGAACACTGAGGCTGGACCCAGAAAAGGTGGACCACTGGGACAGGACCTGGAAAGGTAAGTGCAACTTCTCCCCTTCCTTCAGGGACCTGGCTTCCTATTTGCAGTGCTGTGGAGAGCTGCCTTCCCTTCTGCCTCTGCCATGCACTTCCACTGTTGTAGGCTGCCCACAGACTGACTGTGACTCTCTGAAACTATAAGCTAAAATGACATTTTTCCCTCCCCCAATTTGTGGATGTTGGGTATTCCATCACAGCAATGAACAAGAAACTAAGACATAGACAAAATCCCCCAAATTAATACTAAATACTAATACCAAACATTACTAAAAGCTGTTAAGAGGGAAAAAATGACAAATAACTTTTAAATGCAAACCTATCAGAATGTCAGGAAAACTAACAGAATAGGCAGGACAGAATAGAGAAGATCTTGGGGTTCAGGGGGGACATGAGATCAGAAGGCATCTGCAGAACTTGACAAAACCTGCGTAACTGAACACAACAGAAGGGAGAAACATGACCCCCAGTTAGCTCAACCTACATGACTCAAGTCCTACAGGCATCTATGAACCTCTCAGCATTTTAAAAATAAAGCAAAGCCTTCATAAAGGTGAACCCAACATGTCTGCCAAGTTTGGAATAAAGGCTGAAGACATGATGAAGCTTTCAGCGATTAGACCACCAAGGCATGCAGAGGTTAGTAATACATCAGTACCCTACTGGAGGGTGTCACCATAATGTAACATCATGCTGACATCTCTCTACTATTTATTGAAAGGAAAATGGAAGTATAAAAAGGAAAAAAGGAAAAGCTTAAAGCAGCTTTTTAAAGATTTTAAAGTGGTCTTCAAAAGCCTATCAGGATTAAACAATGGCTTCATTACAGATCTTAAAGCTAGATATACCTCTAGGCAGGGATGTGAAGATAATCAAAGAATACTTTGTCATTTCAGAAGAGAAAGGTAAGTTCCAGCCGGAGGCCTCAAGTGAGTGTACCCTTTGCTCAGCCCTAGGGAGAGAAAATTAACTCCATTTCCACACATCCCTGTCCCTCCTCCAGGGCCATGAGGGAGGGAACCCCCTCCTGCCTCTTACATAGACGGCACTCTCTTTTGAAGTGACCTGACTTTCTACATTTACAGCATTTTCTTGCCTTGTGCACCCCTTTCCCATTTTTCTCAATTTGTTTTCCCTACAATGTCCCTTCACTTTTGGCAATTTTCCCCACAGTAGTTACCATAACCTTCACATTCTCTTCTACCTTCATCTAGTTTTGTGCCCTAAAGAGCTCCTCTATCAGCTTTTCAGTCATCCCTCTAACTCCTACAACTTCCTAACAATATCCAGCCAGCTCTTGCTAACAAAGTGAACTCTCAATAGGCCCCACCCTGCTAGGTCCTCCAGATTTAACCCAGAATAACTTCTCATTTGATCTTTAAGTTGATCAAGTCAACAGTTTTATCCCAGTTTCTTATACTCATTTGGCGTAAGACTGAGCTTAGAATTTAGTCTCTTGCCATTGCTGTGAGGTTGGGGGGCGGGGGGAGAACACCCATGATTGCTGTGTTCTTACAATGTAAGTGCACTGTTTACTAACACAATAATTTTGGGGGCTGGGTGATCAGAGAAGTCATCTATCATGCATTGGCAAAACAAGCCAACTATGCAGCTGCTTTTACTGATTTATTCACTTTTCCATGAAGGCAGCCTCCCCTGAGTCTCCCTGTGCCCAACTCCAACTGTAATAAACATGAAATAACAGGCAGACAAAGCACACAGCACAATTAAACCACAGTGAATTTATTAGACGTTACAGCATTTTAGGACTCTTGGGTTCCAGTCAGAGTACACTGCCGTTCCATTATCTTTTGTCTCATGGTCTAGGACTTTTCATTCCTGGACATGGCGTGGGTGACACCAGGGGAAAAGGCAGGCACAGAAGTGAGCCAGTAACTTCAAACAGGAACTAAGGTAGAAACTTGGGTGTTAAGAACTGCCTTGGGGTTCTTTCTAATCACATGGAAGGGTATTCTGTGCTCTCAAGTGACTTCAGCAATTCTCTAGCACAGGCCCAGTGTAAATACCCTCAAAACAAACTGCCAAACATTGACACATTTGAAACATTATAAATAACCCTGCCTAAAATGCTCAGAGGGGAGAATCAGTCATTTAATAAAACAAAGAGCTGATAACAGCAACTATCATTGAAATAATATATACAATTCTTGATATTTCACTCATAATCTATTAGTTTTCTATTTTGCCCAACCACAGTGAAAATTAACGACCTTTTCATTTCTCACAATTTGACCCAGCAATACCTTTCCTGGGTATATTCCCTAAAGAGTTAAAGACATCGTGCTACAGTGATCCATGTATACTTATGCTTACAGCACAACAATTCACTACAGCTAAGCTCTGAGCAGCTCTCGATAGCCATCAACACACAAATGGGTAAGTACAGACAGAACTGCAGTCAGTCATAAATTAGGAATGTGAGCCCCATCCAGAAAAATATTAAGCAAAACAGGTCAGACACAGATGGGTAAATATTGCATAGTTTCTCTTACACGAGAGACTCAATTCTAAGAAAACTAGTGTTAAAATGTTAGACTTTTTTGGAGCAGAGGAAGGAATAAGGGAAGGAAAATACATGGGAAAAAGAACACAACAATGATCACAATGTGTCATGCTACCTATGTGTACCAACTTCCCAAAACAGATGCAAATATCATGTATTACAGTCATATACTAGTAAGAACAAAATAGTGTATCTAGGACAGATAAATGTAAGTCTTTTCTTACAAAAATTGTTTTCTCTCAATTTTTATTTTATCTTGGTGGTGACAATGAGATTTAATCTAAAAATACAAAAGCAGATTCACCTCTGAATTGTTTACTACTTTTATTTTAAAATAAAGATTTCTGAAGTCCCTGCTTCATTCAGACACCAACAAATTCATTCATAACAATGCACAAAACTAAACTTTCTAAACCCTAAATCTCTCCAGCAAAAAAAAAAAAAAAAAAAAAAAAAAAAAACAGTCTTCCCTTGGAAGATGCCAAAATGCTATCTATTATAGATATTTAGAAGACAGCTTTGGTTTCTCTGAGAAACAGTATAACTAATATCACTTATGGTAAGATAAAGCACAAGGGTCAGGGGCACAGCTCAGTAGTGGAAGTGCTTGCCTAGCAAGCCAGGATCCTGAGGTTTCCTTTAAATTCAGAAGAGCACTACAGGCACCTGAAATCTACAACAGCCATGAACCACAACGTTTCTCAAGGAATTGTCAAGTACATACGTATCAGCTATTTCTTTTTAGGTCATTTATTTCACTATTCCTGGTTACTTGGCAGGCCATCTAAAACTTCAATCTTCCCTTTTCCACCCTCTGAATTAGGAAGCCTAATGTTATCCACAGTGACTTCCTGGGCGATGCTGTCATCCTCATCCTCGGACTCTGAACTGGCCTCTGAACTCTCTTCTGAACTGTCCTCTTCTCCTGAATCTGAATCATTCATTTCATACATGGCCACATCCTGCAAAAGCATCAAGTGAGAAATCTATTTTAGGGCAGCCTTCTAGTACAGAACTGAAAAAAAAAAAAAAAACAACACCTCAAAAGGCCCCACTAAAAAACAGGTACCTAGGGAAAGGAGCCAGACACTAAGTTACATAACGCAGTTTTTCTACTCTGAGAGAACCAAACCATAAAAATGTAAGAGATGGAAGAAGGTAAGAGGACAGACTTTGTGGGGAGGGGGAGGACGTGTGGGTGGGGTGAAGAGTGGTAAGGAGGAAGAGAAGTAAAAATGGTAAAGATGTGGTATGTCAATAAAAAAACCCGAAAGAAAAAACAAAAACAAAGAACACACACACAAAAGAGCAACTTGGGCTGGAGGAATACCTCAGCGGCTAAAGTGCTTGCCTAGCAAGGGCAAGGCCCTGAGTTCGATTCCCCAGCACCACATAAACTGGGCATGGTGGCACAAACCTGTAATCCCAGCACTCAGAAGGCTGAGGCAGGAGGATTGTCTTGAGTCCAGGGCCACCTTAAGCTACACAGTGAGTTCAGGACCAGCCTGTACTACAGAGTGAGACTGTCTTGGACCGAAAAAAAAAAAACAAAACAAAAAACTGAAACAGACAGTTCTCAGAAGTACAAAAGGCCAGTAATACATGGGAAAAAAAAAATGTAGCCATTAGAGAAATGCAAATCAAAAACTAGGGATGTAGCTCAGCAATTTAAAATGCTTATTGAGCAAATGTGAGACCCTGGGTTCATGTCCCCAACTACCACATAAAAACTAGCCAGCTGTGGCACCTATCTTATTTTCCCAGCACTTGGGAGGCTGAGGCAGGAAGACTGCCCTGAGTTCAAAGACAGGCTGAGCTACATAGTGAGTTCAGGACCAGCCGGTAATACAAGTGAGACCCTCTCTCAAAAAACACAACACAACAACAAATAAAACCAAAACCATGATTACTGGGACCAGGAGAGACAGCAATGGAGATTATATAAACAATATGCAGGCTGCAGGAACAGCATACTGGTTAGAGCACTTGCCTAGCAAGCTCAAGGCCCTGATTTCAGATCCCCAGCACCACATACACTGGGAATGGTGGCACACGCCTGTAATCCCAGAACTTGAAAGGCTGAGAAAGGAGGACTGTTGTGAGTTCAAGGCCAACCTTGACTACGTAGTAGGTGAGGATCAGCCTTGACTACAGATGAAAACCCTGACTGAAAAAAGAAAGAAAAAATTTGCATTTGGGGTATATTCTGAAAGCAGAGTTATATGAGATATGCTAATAAATTAAGTATTATGAACCATGGTGTCAGTTCGGCTCAGACACAAGTATTATAAAGGGAATTTTACTATAGAAACAAAATGAGTATAAACTTGAGATAAATTTCAGTCACTCTCATAAACATCATTTATTTCTACATTCAATGAATCAAACTGATTATCCCTTTTGAGACTTGATTGAGGGGGGGAAATTCAGTGAGGACATTTACTTCTTTTCTTTTTCATGTTTTTTGAGACAGGGTCTCACTCTAGCCCAGAACTGGTTCTAAACTCACTATGTAGCCCAAGCTAGCCTCAAACTCACAGCAATCCTCTGGGCCCAGCCTAAGAACTGGGTTTACAGGTGTGTCCCACCACGCTCAGCTACTCTGTGTGGTGCTGGGGAATGGAACCCAGAGAACTGCACATGCTGGAGACTACTGACCTACTGTAACTACTGAGCTACTCTTCTGTCCAATTAAAACATTCATAAAATTAATGCTCCAAGGTAACAAATCTGGTATTTAATTTCCAGTCTTCCTGTGGCTCCATGGCTAAATCTCTATATTCTACCCAGGGCATTTACACATTGATAGTCTTGATCATAAAATGCCCATGTAACAAACATGAGCTCATACACAATCCACGTGGAAACAAAATTGGAAAATTCTCACTCTCTTTTTAAAGTAACTATCTATATTGGCAATTTCACTCTGTAAGGGGCTGGAGCAACAGCACAGTGGTTAGAGCACTCTCCTGGAAAGCATAAGGCCCTGAGTTCAATTTTCTAGCACCTTATAAGCTGGGTGTGGTAGCACATGCCTATAATCCCAGCACATGGGAAGCTGAGGCAGGAGGCTTGCCATGGATTCAAGGCCAGCCTGGGCTTCATAGTAGGTTCATGACTAACATGGTCTACAGAGTAAGACCCTCACTCCCAAAAAGGGGGGGAGGGGCTGGAGGAATGGCTCAGTACCTGAGTTCAATTCCCCAGCACCATATAAGCTGGAAGTGTTGGTGCATCCCTGTCATAATCCCAGCACTTGTGAGGCCGAGACAGTATGGGACCCTGACTAGGCCTGGGATGACTAAAGGCAGAATGCAGCTCAAACCCAGTAAGATAATCTCGAGATTGGCAGGAGTGGAGCCACTCCCTCTTATGGATGGCCCGCAGCTCAGAATTCATCTTACCCAAATTCCTAGTTTTCCCCTGCTCCCAAACCCTTACCAGAAATCACATGGTCAGGTTACAAAAGACCCACCATGCAAATTAGGTGACTTTCAGATCCCAAAATTTCTCCAATCAATGAGTGACCCTTGCCCTATTACCCTGACTGACCCTCCTTCCTTTCAACCGCTTATAAGCCTGGCACTCCCTGATAATGAGCTGTTATCACTGATTCTGTTTCCCAGGTGTGTGGCATCTGTCGTACTCATGGCTTCTCAAGACCCTGTTCCTCCATACTGGTTCCTGATCCCCAGAGGCCAACGGCGGATCCCAGAGACCCCGACAAGACAGGAGGATTGCCATAAGTCCAAGGCCAGCCTGGGCTCCATAGTGAGTTCAGTAGGACCAGCCTGGGGTACAGAGCAAGACCGTGTCTCAAAAAAAAAAATCAATCTATAAAATGAAAACAAAATATAATTACCATCTGTATAACTTTTCCAAGGGTCTCATCAATATTTTCAATATTGAAACAACCAGGTGGAGCAACTTCCATTTCTTTTCTGAGCTTTTCATTTGCTTGGGCCATTTGTGGGAGGAAGTTCCGAACTTGGTCTAATACTACAGAGAGAAAATATGGGATATCAACATTTATGTTAGGGCTGGAGAAATGGCTCAGTGGTTAAATCACTTGCATAGCCAAGCACTAAGTACCTGAGTTGGATTCCCCAGCCCCACATAAACTGGACATGGTGACATATATCTGCAATCCCAGCACTCGGGAGGTTGAAACATGAGGATTGCTCTGAGTCCAAGGCCAGCCTGGGCTCCATATAGTGAGTACAGGACCAGCCTGGGCTACAGAGCAAGACCATGTCTCAAAAAAAAAAAAAAAAGATTTATGTTAGTAAATTCTAAAACCGAGGACTCACTGCAACACACTTCTGCACTCAACAGTAGTGAATAGGAGCAGGAGGAATAGCAGTTAGTGCTTGCCTAGCAAGCACAAGGCCCTGGGTTAGATCCCCCAGCAGCACATAAACGAGGCATGGTAGTGCACTCCTGTAATCCCAGCACTTGTGAGATAAGCAGGAAGAGGGCAGCCTGGGCTACAGTCAGATCCTGCCTCAACAAAACAAAAACCTTTTTCTAAGTTCTTAAAGCAGGGGGACTACACAATTTTATGGTTCTCATCCACCCCGGAACTGTACGCTTCGAGAAGGGCCACATTGAGCAAACAGTAAGCATACGTGGAAGCAACATGATTGACTGGCTATGTGCAGTCTTTGAGGCTGTACTGTAGCACTGAAGAGGTTCTTTATAGAATCTAGTTTCATCTCTTAACTGTCTGAATTACCTCGACCAAGTTGCTGGCTCTCTAAGGTAACCTTCCTTTAATCTTCCCTTTTTCTGAGAACATAAGCTGACTTTCCTTAAGATTGGGTCACTCCTATAAGTCACATGCTTAGATATTTCACAATTTTTTTTTTAAGAATGTAGGAGTGCTGCGATTTATCCAGCCACTGATTAAACTGGTTAGATCTAGCAGAATCTCCAAATCACTCTTGCATATACTGTCCCCCCTGCCTGACCATGAGCAGAATCAGGCAAGGTCTACGAATATGCCTTAAAAAAAAATAAAAGATTTTTTTTTGGAGACAGCATTTCACTGTGTAGTCCATGCTTGCCTGAGCTTATGAGGCTGGCCTAGAACTCACAGTAATCCTCCCGCCTCAGCCTTCTGAGTGCTGAGATTACACCATGCCCACCCTATGTGAAGCTGCGGAATTGAACCTAGGGCCTTGCCTTTGTTAGGCAAGTGTTCTAACCACTTAGCTAATTCTCCAGCCCCATAATCCAATTTTCATCACTGCAATTTTAAACATGGCACACATAGCAATGCAATGCTATAGTCAAACCAGTAAGTGATCAGTCTGTGACTTTTATTTGCCTTGCTGAGAAAGAAAACTCTGCTGAGTGAATGACTGTGTGACGCTCTATACAAACCGGGAGTTTCAGATAACCCAGGCAACTTGCTACACACTCAGGGGACGAAAGCCTGCTCTGAACTATGCCAACATGGCCTAGAGGAACAGCTCAGCAGTTAAAGCACTTGCCTGGCAAGCTCAAGGCCCTGAGATCATTCCCCAGCACCACATAAGCTGGGCATGGTGGCGTATGCCTATAATCCCAGCAGCTGGGAAGCTGAGACAGATGGTCCAGGCCAGCTGGGGCTACATATTGAGTTCAGGACCAGCCTTGACTACAGAGCAAGATTCTATCTCTACTTAAGTAAATAAAGAAATAAATGTGGACACTTACCAACCTAGTGAGACCCTATCTCAAAACAAAAAAGGACTAGAGTTGTAGCTTAGTGCAAAGGCCCTAGGTTTAATCCCCAGTACTTGAAAAAGAAAAAAGTAAATTACACATGTAGGCATAAGGACCCTCCTATAATTCCAGCATTTATGAAGCTGAGACAAGAGGACTGCTGTTGAGTTTAAGGCCAGCCTGGACTACATAGTGAAACCCTGTCTCAAAAAAAAAAAAAAAAAAAAAAAAAAAAAAAAAAAAAAAAAAAAAAAACCCAGGCTGGAGGAATGGCTCAGCGGTTAAAGCACTTGCTTAGCAACCACTAAGTCAAGTGCTAGTACCAGAGTTCATTTCCCAGCACCATGTAAGCCGGGTGTGGCAGAGCATGACTATAATCCCAGCACTCAGGAAGCTGAGACAGGAGGACTGCTTCGAGTCCAAGGCCAGCCTGGGCTCCATAGTGAGTTCAGGACCAGCCTGGGAGGCAGAGGAAGACATTGTCTCAAAACAAACAAACAAAAATCCCATGAAGTTTCTTTCTTCCTCACCACCATCCCCTTTTTCTGCAGTAGTGGTGATAGAATCTGGGGCATTTGCACAGACCCACAATTTTACACCCCCCCCCCCCAAATCACCACCACTTTTAAAATGTTGAGATAGAGTTTAGAATTTTGCAAAACTGGGAAATTGTCCAGGCGGACCTCGAACTTGTCATCTTCCTGTCTCAGCCTCTCACAGTGCACGTATTATAGGCATATACCACCACACTCTCTTCCCCAAATTGTACTCTTAAGGTAGAGGAATAATGGAAGAAATTTTACCCATTTATAATGACTTCATAATGTAAGACTTAGAACTGGTGACACAGCTCAGTGGTTAAAGCACATGCTCAGCATGCACAGGGCCCTGGGTTCAACTCCCCAGCATCACATAAGCCTCGTGTGGTACACACCTGTGATCCCAGCACGTGGGAGACTGAGGCAGGAGAACTGCCTGATTTGAAGCCAGCCTGGGCTACATAATGAGTTCAGGACCAGTCTGGACTACAGAGCAAGATGCTATCAAAAAAAAAAGAGAAAAAAAAACAAAACAAAACACAACATAAGATTTCTTCCACTGGACTCTGGCTTCAATATCAGAAAAATACACAGGGGCCGGGGGAATGGTGAAAGCACTTGCTTTGCAAGCTCAGGGCCCTGGGATCAATTCCCCAGCACCCCATAAAGCTGGGCTGGTGGTGCATGCTTATAATTCTGGCAGTCACAAAGCTGAGGCATGTGGATTGCGCTAAGTCCAAGGCCAGCCTGGGCTCCATAGTGAGCTCAGGATCAGTCTGGGCTACAGTGCGAGACCCTGTCTCAAAAAATAAAAGAAGAAAAGAAATACATACACGGACTCCTCTCTACCCGAACTGTCTGAACAGTAGAGGTTTGTCTGGACTCTGGCTTGGAACTGATGAGCAACTTGTCCCATATACCTGAAAACACAAACACATTCAATTTACTAGAGCGTAAAAATAGAGCAAGGGGGCTAAGGGGGAAAAAAAAGGATCCCAGACTGGAGGTGTAGCTCAGTGGTAGCATGCTTTGTTACCATCTGTGAGGCTCTTGGTTTGAATTTAAGCACTAACCAAATAAGAAAGGGTGGAGGGCACCCATCAGCAAACTTCTGATGAACAGACCAAAGCGCTGACCATTCCATATTTCCCAAAATGGTAATAATAATAATGACAGGGCTGGAAGAATAGCACAGCAGTGAAAGCACTTGCCTAGCAAGCACAGGCCCTGGGTTCAATTCCCCAGCTCCACATACACTGGCCATGGTAGCACACACCCACCATCCCAGCACTTAGGAATCTGAGGGAGGCGGCAGCTGTTGAGCCTGTGGTCAACCTGGGCTCCACAGTGAGTTCAGGACCAGCCTGGACTACAGAGTGAGACCCTGTCTTAAGAGACACTCCAAGTTCCAGCAGATCACTTTGGTTATGCCTATGTATTCCCCACCCCCTTTTTTCGGTACTGGAAATTGAAGCCTCACAATGGGCTTTATTCCTAACCCTTTTCATATTTTTGAGACAGAGATTCAGTCCCTAAATTGTGCAGGTTGGAACTGAATTTGCAATCCTCCTCACTCAGTTTCCCAGAGTGCTGGCATTATAGCTACATACCACCAAACCTACTGCCTCACTTTTTTTTTTTGAATGGATCTCCTCTGGGTGTCTGTCCCTCTCCCATACTTCCCTCCACCTTAGCAGAGACAACCAAAAGATTTAGCTGGTGACTTAGGGGGTGTGAGGTCCTTTAGTTCCAAAATCTCCTTTCTGTCTTGTTCTTAAACCTCACTCATTTCAGTAATAAGTGCACATTAAACTGCACCTTCCTAGGTTGGAAATTCATCAGTTCACAAATGTGGGTCTGCCATGACAGGACGGGACAGCGGCAGTGTCTAAGAACAGTTACGAGACACTAGAAACAACCGTAAGTTATGTACACCGGGGGCAATCACCTCATCACTTTGCGCATCTTTCTTCACTTATAAAACGCACTTGCCTCTTTTTCAGAAAAGATGCCCCCGACAACATAGCAGTTCTTTGGGTTAATTCTGTCTCCGATTCCACGTGTTCAGGCCCTCACTCGCTGCTCCAATCAACCCAACTCTCCAGCTCACTCTGAGCACAGGACTTTCAAAACTCAAGGCTTTGCACACCCTTTCTAATGTTTTCACTCCCTGGTGCAAGAATCCAGTTCGTTCTCCAAGTGAACTCTGGAAATGCCCATTTGAAAGAACGCTTACTACCTAAAGCTGAGTGTTCGCACGGCGTTACACGTGGACTCTGAAGCCAGGTGCTGGGATCCGATCTAAGGGGTGCTGGGCGCGCGCGGAGGAGGGGATCAGGGTCCAGAGCAGGGAGGTGGCTCGCCGCCACGCCGGTCGGGAAGGTTGCCCCATTATCCGGAGGAACGTTAAGACCCGCCCGTGCCTGAGCCCCGCCGCGGCCCTCCCCGCTCCCCACAGCTCCCCTCCACGGCTCAGGCCGCGCGCGCCCCACGCCGCCGCCACGCGCTCCTTACCTCCTCGGCCGCTGCCCGCAGTCAGCAGCTCTTGGGACACTGAGACCCCGGAGCCGTCCCGGGTGGGCGACGAAGAGGACGAGCTCCCGCGACTACCAGCTGCGGCCTCCATGCCTTCAGAATCCGCACACAGGAAGTGACGCGTCACGGGGGGCGGGGAAGCTCCCCAGGGGGCGTGACCAACATCACGATTGGAGGAAAACAGACTGTGGGCGGGGCGATAAAGACGGAGGGAAAGGTGAGAGAATGGCAGGAACATCGCGAGCGACCTCTAGCGCAGGGAGCAGGCTATGAAAGAGCATGTGGCCATTAGCCGTTCTGGGGGGAGGGGAAAGTGGAGACTCTGGGAAGCAAGAGCCAGGGAGGCTGATTGTGGGATTAAAAAAAAAAAAAAAAAAGCTGGCTAAATTCCACTTATCTCAACAAATTCCCACATGGAGAATCCGTTTATTCCTCCTATTCTATTGATTTGTTTAGTTTTGTGTTTTCATTTGAGACAGGTCTTGCTCTGTAGGCTAGGCTGGCCAACACATGTGAAGTCCAAACTGCCCTTGAACACAGGGGAATTTATCCTGCCTCAGCCTCTCTAGTGCTGGGATTACAGGCATGTGCCACCACACCCAGTTTATGTGGTGCTGGGGCATCGAACTCAGGGCCTCCAGCTTGCTAAGCAGCTTTAACTGCTAAGCTATTCCTCCAGCCCCAGGATTCCTCTCAGTTTTTAAAGATGAGTAAACTAAGTGTGGTGGCACATGCCTGTAATCCCAGCACTCTGAAAGCTGAGGTATGGAGACTGCCGTGAGTTTGAGGCCAGCCTGGGCTACAAAGAGTTCAGGACCAGCCTGGACTGCAGAGAGAGACTCTGTCTCAAAAAAAAGTGGGCCCAGGGGGATGATGAGGTCATGAGGTCATGATTGGGTCATTACCCTCATGAAGCAATTAGTGACCTTATAAAAGGGGCTCCGGAGAGCAGGATTGCCTCTCCTCCTAAGGGAGCACTTAGTGAAGAGTCATTTTATGAACCAGACAGCAAGGCCTCACCAGACACTGAATTTTCCAGCAGCCTAACCTTATGCTTCTCAGCTTCCAACACTGTGCAACATAAATTTCTGTTGTTTATAAGCTATTCCACTTATTATTTCCCCCTTTTTTTGACACAGGGTCTGGCTCTGTAGCCCAGGCTGATCCTAAACTCACTATATAACCCAGGCTGGTCTTGAACTCACAGCAATCCTCCTGCTTCAGCCTCCCAAGTGTTGGGATTATAGGTGTGCCACCATGTTCACCTCTATGTGGCTCTGGGGAATTAAACTCCACGCCTTGTGCTTGCTAGGCAAGTGCTTAAACTGCTGTGCCGTTTCTCCAGCCCTGCTATTTCATTTATGATAACTTGTCATAGCAGCATAAGTAGGACCAAAAATCATATAAAAGATGTCACAACAAAAAAAATGAAATTTGGCCCAAGCAAAATTAAAATATTTTGCTCTTAAAATATACAATCATAAATAAAAAGGCAAGCCACCACTAAGATAACATTTCCAAAACTCATCAATTTTTTCTTGTGAGTGTGTTGTGTTGGGGCCCTCAGGGTCCGAGAGCCTCAGCATTGCAGATCTTGGCCACATTCCTTTCCACGAAGAAGCATTTACTGTCTGGAATTTAAGTCAGGTGTTGTTCTGCTTGAAATTTGGATCAGGTGTTGAACCACGGGACTGTTCTGGTAACAAGCGGGAAGGCTCAGGAGGGTATAAAAAGGAAAGATGTAAACAATAAAGCGTCTTTTGCAGCGTCCCTTGCAAGAGTCCAGTTTTCTTCAATCCGCACTCCCCCTCTCGTGTTCTCATTGACTGAGCAGTCTGGGTCATCTGGCACTCGATGCGGGGGCACGAGCACGGGGGAATCAGTGACGGACACCGCCGGGGAGGAGCACTCAGGAATAGGAATAAATAGGTAAAAGAGGACAAAGAGGTATAAAGGGCGGTGATAAAATGGGACAAGAAATGTGGTTTGTATGCATGATGAGAAAAATGCTTGATGCACAGGGTCATGCAGTTTGATTACATTGCCCTGTGGTGTTTAAACAGATAAAAGAGCTAAAGGCTGCTTGTGCTCAATATGGGCCAACCGCTCCTTTGACTCTATATTAGAAGACTTAGCTACAGATGCTCTCCCTCCTGGAGACTGGAAACATCTCGACAAGGCTTGCCCTTCGGGAGGAGACTATTTAATGTGGAAAACTGAATTTGCTGAACAACGTCAAAAAACTGCTCAATTGAATGCTCAGGCCAATAATGCGGTATTAATTATGATATGCTGGCAGGAGAAGGTCAATTTGCAGATATCCCAAATCAACTCTTATATAATCCAGGTGTCTATGCTCAAATTAATGCTTCTGCAGAAAGAGCTCGGACAACACTATCATCTAAAGGTTCTCTTCACTGTGACATTTCTAAAATTAGACAAGGGCCTGATGAACCTTTCCAGGAATTTGTTGATAGGCTTTTGCAAGCCTCTGGAAAAGTTTTTGGAGATTCTGAAGCCGGAATGCTTCTGGTTAAGCAATTGGCTTATGAAAATGCCAACACTGCATGTCAAGCGACTATCCACCCGTATAAAAAATGGGGAACCATATCTGACTACATTCAGCTTTGTGCTGACATTGGGTCATCTTACACTCAGGGTCTGGCAATGGCAGCAGCCCTTCAGGGAAAAACAATAAAAGAAATTTTATTTGGGCAAAGAACAAAGCCTCGGCGAGCAACTGGCTCTCCTGGTAGTTGTTATGGATGTGGACAAATGGGTCATCAAGTTAAATTCTGTTCTCAAAATTTTTTTGATAAATCTCCTAAGCTGCCAAAACAGCCCGGACTGTGCCCTCACTGTAATAGAGGTAAACATTGGGTTAATGAGTGTAAATAAAGATGGGACCATTTGGGTAATCCTTTCAATTTGGATAATCCTTTCCCTCCTGGAAATGGGAGGAGGGGCCCGCCCCAGGCCCCGAAGCAGCAGTGTTATGGGGCAATACAGCTTCTCTCGAAGACAGTTCCCTTACATAAGGATGACTGCAAACAACCCCAGGGTATGGCAAACAGTCCTTCAGAAAATGGAATGGACCTGACCCCCGTACCTATATGGGGTCGAGGGCATGTTTGTGTTTTTCTTAGAAAGAGGATGGTGCATGGTGGCTTCCTGAGCGACTGGTCCAGACCGCTGAACAGGTTCCTGTGGCAGCTGAACCTGACGATGATGCTGATATCAAGGAGTGAGGAAAAATTCGTTGGACCTTTGTTCCAGATTCTTCTTTGTTGCATCCTGCCATAAGGGAACAAAATGGACTACTTCTCGCTATATCTTGGACTGATCAAATCCAATGGACATATCTTCTTCCTCTTATACCTTTTCCTTGACCACTTCCGACTCCAGCATTGTATCGTCAATGGGAATGTGGTGGTCTGATTCTGGACAGAGACAATTGCATATTTGGAAATTGGGGATGGCTGTCAATACCCCCTATGTTACATGGCAAGATAATGGACAATTTAATTTGACTAATTGTATGTATCGCTTCCTTTTAATTTGAAAAGGCACTGAGCCACCCTAACTTGGACTAATTATTGCTGAAATTGTTGCATATTGATGCAGCACAAACTGCTGTCGTTACTCAGTATGTTTCCCTCCTGGCCGGATTTTTCTTGTATGTTTGATTTTCCCTTGTATTATTTGTAGTGGAATGGAATGATTACAAACTCTGGCCACTAACATTCATGGTCTTAAGCTATGTGGCAAACCCCCCAGTTTTGGTGTGTAATTGGGCTGGTAGCCAAAGACGGGTAAGATTTCTCTGCATTCAAGACAACCTAAGACAGGATGCATGCCATGCTGCATGTAGTCCAATGACGGGTAAGTTCTGACTGTAAGGGAA
>PVKB01002667.1:0-220148 GCA_004027205.1 Ctenodactylus gundi | reverse complement strand
AAGAGCCTCAGCATTGCAGACCTTGGCCATGTTCCTTTCCACGAAGAAGCATTTACTATCTGGAATTTAAGTCAGGTGTTGTTCTGCTTGAAATTTGGATCAGGTGTTGAACCACGGGACTGTTCTGTTCAACAAGCGGGAAGGCTCAGGAGGGTATAAAAAGGAAAGATGTAAACAAAGCATCTTTTGCAGAGTCCCTTGCAAGAGTCCAGTTTTCTTCAATCCGCACTCCCCCTCTCGTGTTCTCGTTGACTGAGCGGGCTCAGTCTGTGTTATACTGGGGACAGAGCTCAAGGCCTTCACATTGAGCTACAAACCCAGCCTAATTTTTATTTTATCTTTTGTTATTTACTTATTTTGAGACAGGATCTCACTCCTCTGTAGTCCACAAGGCCCTGAGTTTGATTCCCCAGTGCCATATAAGCTACATGTGTTAATACATGTCTGTAATTCTAGCACTCGAGAGACTAAGGCAGGAGGATTTCTGTGAGTTCATGGCCAACCTGGGCTACGTAATGAGTTCAGGAACATTCTGGATTACAGAGGAAGACCCTTGTAGAGAAAAACAGGGCAAATTAACCTATCAATCTTGGACAAAACAATACTAATAAATCAAGATGCTGAAAGGTCTTTGTGTATGTGTTGCGTATGTGTCTATGTATGTATTTTGCTGCAAATTAGACCCAGAGTTTCATGCTTGTTAGACAAATGCTAGCTGAACTTTATTTTATACCTAAATAAGTCCAAACTCAACAGTGAAAACAGTTTATTCTCCTAAAGTTTATTCTTAAACTTTAGGAGATAATGTTGGCTTGAAGAATAGCAAACTGATTAGAGTGCTTGCCTAGCAAGCACAAGGCTGTGAGTTTGATTCTCCAGCACCACATAAATTGGGCAAGGTGGCATACACCTGTAATCCCAGCACTGCAGAGACTGATGCACGAGGCCTGCTGTGAGTTTGAGGCCAGTATGGCTTACATAGTGAGTTCACGACCATACTGAACTATAGAGTGTGAGAGCCTGGCTCAAAAATAAATAAATAAATAAAGTCTTTGTATAGGCCTGATACATAGTTCTATAATCATTGCTCTATGGGATACTGAGGCAGGAGGACCACAAGTTCAAGCCCAGTCTGATCAATTTAGCAAGACCTTGTCTCAAAATAAAAAATCAAAGTGGGCTGGTGATGTAGGTCAGAGTGAAGACCCCACGCTCAATCCCCAGTAAAGTACCACAAATGTATATATATACACATACATATATAGAGAACCCAAGGGCAGGGTAAAGAAGCTACTAGCTGTGCTAGAAAGAGCTAAACGTTTTGTGCCTGGTGGTTATTTGTTGTTCCAGCCTTTGGTTCCAACCCAACTGCCTCAGTATCTCAATGCTTCTGGGTTACAGAGGTGGCCCCAAGAACTCTGTTGTGGCTCTGCTCCTTTTTTTTTTTTTTTTTTTTTTTTTGACAAGGTCTTGCTCTGTGCAGTCCAGGCTGGTCCTGAACTCATTGAAACTCTCCTGCTTCATCTTCTCATTTGTATTTCTGATTTTGAGACAGGGTCCTACTGAGTTGTTAAGTTGCCCAGGCTAGGCTCATTGTGGTCCTCCTGCCTTAGCATCTTAGAGAGTTGGGGTTATGGCTCAGCTTCAAGATTTTTCTAAAAGGTTATTTTTATTATTTCACCTTCAGTTTATTTATTTTGAGACAGAATCTTGCTTTGTAGCCCACATTAGTTCTCAACTCACTGTGGAGCCCAGGCTGGCCTCAAACCCATGACAATCTTCCTGTCCCCTGCCGAGTGCTGAGATTACAGACATGTGCCACTGTGCCTAGTTTGTGTGGTGCTGAGAATCAAACTAAGGGTCTTGTACTTGCTAGGCAAGCACTCTAACCACTCCGCTATCCTTCAGTCTTTATTTTCAGGAGGAAACTTAACAAACTGACTCTGCTGGGAAGTTTTAAAATTGTTATTACCTGTCTCTTAGGAACTATTATCTACTTAGTTCAATTATCCAGTTGTACAAGTCAAAACTATTTGATCTCTCGAGAAATGTATGCTTAATGCTGGAAATTATGGCATAAGAGCAGATCATTTATTTTGGTAAGATATTAATTTATTTTAGCCCTATGGATAAAATAAAGTGTTTCTCACTGAACTTGTTGGGAGATAAAATAGGAAAAGCCCTTGAATACAGAGGCGTAAAACACTTAATGCACAGTAGATAACACCAAAAATCAACACACAAGATTTTATCAAATTAAAAAGCTTCTGCAGGACAAAAGAAACAACTGACAAAGTGAAAAGAAAACCAATGGAATGGGGAAAAAAAGCCAGCTTTTCCTCACAGGACTATTACCCTGACTATAAAAGGAACTAAGAAAAATCAGACCCCCAAAATAAAAAGCCAGATCAAAAAGTGGGCAACTGAGATGAATAGACACTTCCCAAAAGAAGGGGTTCAGGGCTGGAGGAATAGCTCAGTGGTTAGAGCTCTTGCCTAGAAAGGTCAAGGCCCTAGGTTCAATTCCCTAGAACCACAGAAAGCTAGGTGTGGTGGTGTATGCCTATAACCCCAGCACTCAGGTGGCTGAGGCAGGAGGATTGCTGGGAGTGAAGGTCAGCCTGGGCTCCAGAGTGGTTTCTCTGCACTATGGAGCAAGACCCTGTCTCAAAAAAAAAAAAAAAAAAAGAAAAAGAAAAAAAAGAAAGAAAGCAACAAGAGCTTAGGACCATCTAGGACTACAGAATGAAACCTTACAAGGTGTTATGTTTATTTATTTAGTCCAGACTGGTCCTGAACTCACTAGGTAGCCCAGGCTGGCCTTGAACACACAGCGATCCTCCTGCCTCAGCCACCCTAGTGGTGTGACTACAGGCATGTCCAACTACACTTGCTATGTAGATCTGGAGAATTGAACCCAGGGCTTTGTGCTTGCTAGGTAAGTGCTCTAACAGCTGTGCTATTCCTCCTGCCCTGTGTTTGTTGGGTTTTTATGTATGTATGTGTATATATATATATATATATATATATATACATTCGTACCTGTAAAGTTCCCCCTTAGCACTGTGTGTCCCATGGATTCTGCTGTGATCTGCTTCTATTGTCATTTGACTCTAGGAAGTTTATTTCCTTGGCTTCTTCTGTGATCTGTTGCTTGTTCAACAATGTATCATGCAGTCTCCATACATTTGTATAGCTTTGTAGTTTCTTTTGCTGTTGATTTCTATTTTCATTTCACTAAGATCTGAAAGTATGTAGGAATCATTTAAATTCTTTCGTATTTATTTAAGCATGTCTTAGCTCAATGATATGGTCTTTTTTGGGAGAAGTCCTATTTGGTGTTGAGGAAAGATGTATTGTATTGATGTTGGATGAACACGGTAGATCTCTGTTAAGTCCTTTTGCTCCATGGTGTGATTTAGCTCTGATGTTTCTTGTTTTTGTTTTTTTTGGTCTGCTTGACCTGTCTATTTGAGAGAATGGAGTCATTATATGGGGTGATTACACTGGGGGTTACTATGGTTGTATCAGGCTCTATTTGACCTTTCATGTCCACTACGTTTTCTTTGATGGAATTACATGCACCGGCATTACATGCGTGTATATTTATACTTGTGAGTTCTTCCTGTTGGATTGTTCCCTCTCCCAGTATATAGTGTCCATTTCTGTCTCTTCTGATCTATTTTTATCTTAGTTACATTCTCATTGCTGGGACAGAACACCCAACATTCACACTTTAGGGAGGGAAGATTTATTTTAGCTTACAGTTTCAGAAGTACAATGGGGCTGGATCCAGAGAAAAAGCTCTTGATAGCATGGCAGAACAGAGCCCAGGACAGAAGGAAGGGTGGAGCTAGCACATACCTGTCCAGGCCAAGCCCCAAGCAAACTTGCAGCAATCCTCCTGCCTCAGCCTCCTGAGTTCTGGGATTGCCAGTGTGTGACCAGATCCAGCAACAGTTGCTTTCCTTTCAGCACCTGAAACAGTTTCCTGACCTGTAAGGTTTGCATTGAGAAATCTACAGTCATTCAGATGGGCATGCCTTGGTAGAATTAGGTCATTTTTTTTTTGTCATATTGCTCTTAACACTCTCTTTATGTTGAATCTCTGGGATTTTGATGATAATGTGATGTGCTGAAGTTCTTTTCTGGTCAAGAGTATTTGGTACCTATATGCCTCTTGTACTTGAATTATTTCTTTTCCTAGATTCAGAAAATTTTGTGTTATGATTTCAGTGAATTTTTCATACCTTTTGTGTTGTCCTCCAATATTCCTCTCCCATTCATAATTCTGAGGTTTGTTACCTTGGAGTCATCAGCGGCTGTTTTTTTCCTGATGCCTTGTTTTCTTGTTGTTTTAAGGCTATCCCTGAGTACATTATTTAATTCATCAACCTGGTCTTCAAGTCTGACACTCTGTCCTCGCACTGTTCAAACCAGCTTCTCTTTCCTTTTTTGGGGGGGATGGGGGTTAGGGTGGGGAGAGACAGGCTTTTGCTTTACAGTCCAAGCTGGTCCTGAATCATCCTTTCAATAAAAATTTGTGAGACCCATCTCATTCCATAGTCCAGGCTGATCCTTAAATCACAATGTAGCCCAGGTGGCCTGGAATGCAGGGCAATCCTCCTGCTTCACCCTCCACAGTGCTGGAATTCCAGGCATGTGCCACCATGCCCAACTTTAGATGAATTTTTCATGTCCCAAATGTCCCTCTTTCATTTGTCCTCCATGTATGAGTTGCTATTTATTGAGACAGGGTCCCTCTTTGTAGCCTAGGCTGGTCCTAAACTCACTATGGAGTCCAGTCTGGCCTTGAACACAAGGCAATCCTCCTGCCTCAGCCTCCCAAGTGCTGAGATTACAGGCCTGTGACACCATACCCATATTATGGGGTGCTGTGAATTGAACCCAGGGCTTCGGGTTTACAAAGCACGTGCTTTAACCATTGTGCCATTCTTCCAGCCCCACTATTATTTATTTTTGAGATGGAGCCTTGCTCTGTTGCCCAGGCGGTACTGAACTCACTATGTAGACCAGGTTAACCTTAGACTCATGGCAACCCTCACACCTCAGCCTCTGAGTGCTGGGATTACAAGTATCTGGCACCATGCCTGGCTTCATGTAGTGTTGGGGAATCAAATCCAGGGCCTTGTGCTGCTAGACAAGTGCTTTAACTGCTGTGCCATTCCTCTAGCCCATGAGTTGGTGTTCTATCACAAGGCTGAGCTTCCTCTTCTCTCACTTCCTCATTCATTATTACTATTTTTTCTTTCTTGTCAAGACAGGGTCTCGCTCTACAGTCCAGGCTGGTCCTGAACTCACTATGTAGTGCAGGCTGGACTTGAGCTCATGGCAATCCTCCTGCCTCTGCTTCCTGACTGCAGGGATTACAGACGTGTGTTACCATGCCCAGTTTGTGTGGTGCTGGGGAATTGAATCCAGGGCCTTGTGCTTGCTTGGCAAGCTCTCTAACTGCTGGGCTGTACCCTCAGCCCCTAGAGTCCCAATGAGCATGTAAGGGTGCCGATCTCTGCTTCTTAGAGCTATGTTCTAAAGACACAAGGAGCAGGAAGGTTTTACTATGATTTTTTTTTGGTGGGGCAGGGGGATTGGACAGTGTCTCGTTCTCTATCCAATCCAGGCTGGCCCTGAACTCACTATGTAGCTCAAGCTGGTCTCAAACTTCTGGCAATCCTCCTACCTCAGCCTCGCAAGTGCTGGGACTACAGAATGCACCTAAATGCCTAGCTTATGCAGTGCAGGGAAACTGAACTCAGCATCTTGCACTTGCTACCTGCTGTCCTACTCCACCAACCCTGCTCATGTATTTGTGAACAGAAACTGCCACTACAGACCAATGAACAAGGTGTGCTAGATGTGACACAAACATCAAGCCAAAAAAATTTTTTAAGACAGGCTCTCGCTCTATGGCCCAGCCTGGTCCTAAACTCTGGATGGATGGAGCCCAGGCTCCATCCTGCCTCAACTTCCCAAGTGCTGGGATTATAGGTGTGTATCACCTTGCCCACTTTATGTGGTGCTGGGGAATTGAACTCGGTTACTTAGCGCTTACTCGGCAAGTGCTTTAACCAACATAGCCATTCCTCCAGCCCCTCAAAATTCTTTCAATTACAAACCCATTCTCTTCCTGCTCTAGAAGTTTCTTTGGCCTATAATGTTCTTTTTCTAGCCCTCGTCCCAAAATTTCTCCTAGTATAACTATTGATCCTTTAGATTTCTGCCTACTCTCAGAGTTCTTCTGCAGCTCTTCCCCACTTCCACACTCTGGAAGATGCTCTACTTTGCGCAGCCATGACCCCCAGACTTCCCTCACCGTAGCTCAGGTGGTGGTGTGACTAGGCAGTTAACTGGCTGTCTTCCCAGATAGGTGGTATGGTGGTAAACTCAGAAGCTTATCATTTACACCTCACAGAAGAGCTATCTACAGTACAGTGTAGGTAAAGCCTCAACTCCCCGTCCATAGAATGGGGGTAATAACAGTACCTACTTAGCCAGGCATGGTGGTTCAGACCCACAATCCCAGCACCCAGGAGGCTGTGGCAGGGGGATTATGAGATCAAGGCCAGCCTGGGCTACATAGCAAGTGCAAGGCCAGCTTGGAATATATAGGGAGACCCTTTTAAAAATAAGCAAGCAGGCAAGCAAAGGCAAAACAAACTAACAAGCAGAAAGAGCAGGGCTGAAGAAACAGCATGGCAGTTAAAGAACCGGCCCAGCTGGGGCTGGAGGAATGGCTCAGCGGTTAAAGAGCTTGCCTAGCAAATGTTAAGTCAAGCACTGAGTAATGCGGGTTTGATTCCCCAGCACCACATAAGCTGGGTGTGGTGGCACACTCCAGCACTAGGGAGGCTGAGACAGGAGGATTGCCAAGAGTCCAAGGCCAGCCTGGGCTTGACCTAAGTTCAGGACCAGTCTGGGCTACACAGCAAGACCCTGTCTCAAAAAATAAAATAATATAAAATAAAATAAAAAGAACTTGCAAGGCCCTGAGTTCAACTCCCCAGCACCACATAAACCAGGCATGGTGGTGCATGCCTGTCATCCCAGCACTCAGGAGGCTGAGGCAGCAAGATTGCTGTGAGTCTGAGGGACTGCTGTTAATCTGAGGGCAGCCTATACTACAGAGGGAGTTCAGGACCAGCCCGCTGGACTGCACAGCATGTCCCTGTCGAAGGAAGGAAGGAGGGAGGGAGGGAAGGAAGGAGGGAAGGAAGGAAGGATGGAAGGAAGGAAATCAAGAGCACCTCAGTCCCATCTCAGAGAGCTGTTGTGAGGATAGAATGAGCTCACACAAGCAAGGTTTACACAACAGGAAGTCCTCACTGGATGACCTCATTCTTATCTCATGACTTTAATTTCTCCCATTTTTCCGTTACAGCAATAGCAACTTCCTTCTTTCAGTTGCTAAGTCACCAAGCTTGAAGGCACCCTGAACTCCTTCCTGCCTTTCATGCCCCACGTTAACTCACTAGCAAATCCTGTCAAGCATATCTGGAGTCCAGTGCTCTCGGAAGGTCCTGTGCCACTCCTCCCTCCGGGTCTGGGCCCCCATCCATCCACCCTAGATTGCCGGAGAAGCCTTTTTTTTTTTCAATATCACATCCTTTTCTCCTTCCCACTCTCTCAGTCCCCCCAACTTTCCCTTTCTCTCTCTACAAAATTCTATCTTGGAGAAGTCTCCTTAGTGGTCTTCTGCCTTGGATCCCTGAGTTCTCCACAGCGATCCCACTGACACCCAACTTTGGTGAGTCACTTCTTCTCTTTTTTTGAGACAGTTTCTGTGTGGTTTAGATCTGGAGTGTCCCCCAAAGACCTCATGTACCTGTGGATACCGTGTAGGGTTGGCAGGTAAGGCCTAGCTGGAAGGGAGCAGGTGCTTGGGGATTTATCTGGAAGGGTATGTGCTGGTTACGCTCTTTCCCCCAGTCTCTCTCTGTTTTATTTTTATTTATTTATTTATTTATTTATTTATTTATTTATTTATTTATTGAGACAGGGTCTTGCTCTGTAGTCCAGGCTGGTCCTGAATTCACTATGGAGCCCAGGCTGGCCTTGATCTCAAGTCAAGCCTCCTGTCTCAGTCTCCTGAGTGCTGGGATTACAGGCGGGCACCACCACACCCAGTTTATGTGGTGCTGGGGAACTGAACTTGGGTACTTAGCACTTTAACCGCTGAGCCATTCCTCCAGCTCCCCACTCTCTCTCTGTACCACCCTGCTGTGAGGATCTCTGCCGCTGGAGCTCTGGCTCTCACCTTGCCCCGCTCCAGTCCTGCCATGTGCTTCCACCATTTTCCAGCCACTCACCTGTAAACGGACTGTGACCTTCTGAAACTGTAAGCTACAATCAATCTTTTCTCCCTAAGTTGTGGATGAGTCACAGCAACGAAAAAGTGAGACTCTGTCTGTAATCTGGGCTAATTTGTGCTTACTCGCAATGTGCTTTAACTGCGGAGATGTTTCCCCCCCTCCCCCATTATTTCAAGTAAAACAGTTGTGACTCCCAACTTCCCCGCCTGTGCCCTGGAACTCCGACTCCTTACCCTGCTTTCTTTCTTTCTTTCCATAGCAGTTACCAGCACACGGCTCTGCATAAAATATATATTTATAATATATCAATATATGCATGCGCTCTCATTGTCTGTTCTCATTTGAACAGGACCTTACTGTACAAGGCAAGTAACTGCTTATCCTACAGAGAACGGCATCGAAGTGCTCAATAAATATTTGAAAATTAATAAATGATGATGCCTTCTTGGCATGAATTGAGGATCACAATTTCAAGGCTATCTACATTTTTTTTTTTTTGAAACAGGGTCTCACCCCAATCCAGGCTGGTCGTAAACTCACAACATAGCCCCGGCTGGCCTTGAACTCAAAGCAATCCAGCCTCAGCCTCCCAAATGCTACCTTTACAGCTGTGTGCCACCACACCCAGTTTATGTGGCACTGGGGATGGAACTCAGGGCCGCGCGCTTGCTGGGAAAACGTTCTACCCGCTGCGCTACACCCAGCCTCCATTCTATACAACTTAATGAGAGCCTATCTCAGCAGCAAATTACAGGGCTAGGGGCGCAGCTTGGGTTTCTTCCTGGCCCTCTGCTGGGAGCTTTTCCGTTTCTTTTCTTCCTCTAAAGGAGACCTGCTTGGGTTTCCTCCGCTTCTTGGCCAAGGGCTTGTCTTTTCTTTTTTGCTTGGTTAAATAAATTTGGTTGTATTAAAAAAATAAATGATTAGCTGGGCATGCACACTTGTAATCCTAGCACTTGGAAGGCTGAGGCAGGATGATTGCCATGAGTTCAAAGCCAGCCTGGGCTACATAGTGATTTCAGAACCAGCCTGAAAAACAAACAAATAAAACAACAACAAAACCTCTGTGGCTTAGAGATTTTGTCCTTACAAGCAAGTTTTATTAATTGGGCTTCTAAAGTGTAGTTTTAGTTTTACCTAAGCCCAGATTTCTACTTCCAGTCCTTGGTTCATTTTCCAAATATATCCTCAGCATCTTCACATGGGTAATACAAAACTCAATATACCAAACACCAAATTTTTCCCTTCTGGAGCTGGAGGAATGGCTTAGTGGTTAAAGCACTTAAGTACCTGAGTTTGATTCCCCAGCACCACGTAAATTGGGCATGGTGGAGCACGTCTATAATCCCAGCACTTGGGAGGCTGAGACAGGAGGATTGTCATGAGTCCAAGGCCAGCCTTGGCTCCATAGGGAGTTCAGGACCAGTCTGGGCTACAGAGCGAGACCCTGTCTCAAAAAAAAATACCCTTCTGAACTTCTCCATATTCTCTCCTATAGGGAATGGTGTATAATGGAGCTTTTTTTCTTTCTTTTCTTTTTTTTGGGGGGGTGGGGGGACTTGAATTTGCAATCTTGCCCAGGCGCCTAGCACTTCTGCAGTTCAAGCTGACCTTGAACTCACAGTAACTGTCCTGCCTCAGCTTCTGAATATTGGGATCACAGGCATGTACCACTACGCCTAGCGTTTGTGGTGCTGGGAATCAAACTCAGGCTCTTGTGCTTGTTGGGTAGGCTCTCTAGCCAATGTACTATGCCCATTTTTTTCTCTTCTTTACTGTCCACGCACAGCTAGTCCAGTCCTTATTGTCCTAAAACCCTCTACTTCTTCAGTCCCAGATCCTGTCTTCCTTGCCCACAAACTGACCTTCTCACATCCTCTGTTGCCCCTCCTGATTTAGTCAGCATCCAGAATCATCTTTCACAAATCCAACTCTGACCTCATCTGGATGAACCCTCCCAAACTCTTCAGTGACTTCTTCCTGTCTTTGGAATTAAGTTCTCTGCATCACTCTCAAGGTCCTGTCCCTCCTCTCCTTCAGTACAAGCCTCCTCACTCTATCTGTCCCCAAAGCCCCGGGGGCCTTGGGACTGCTGTCTACACTGTCAAGGGCACTCCTTCCTGCCACCCTTCTCTTTGTTGTCTGTTCTACTACTTGTTCCTCAAGAATCAGATGAAATGTCACTTCCTCATGGGGCTCTTTCTTACTTCAGGAAGACAGTGAAATCTTGTAACTCCCAGGTTATTTTTCCCTAGCCATCATTACAACAGTGATGACTGCTTCAGCTCTAAGCCACTTGCTTCTCATTTTAAATTTCCAGCTGCAGTTTGCTCTGTAGGCAGAAGATAAAATGTGGGTGGCTGTTGCTTGCGCACACCAGGACCCCAGTACTCAGACGGGTGGGGTGTATTTTTTCACCTGACTTCAACTGGCATTGTTTTCAAGACTGAAATTTAATTTACATTTGAGCTCCAAACTGTAGCCTAACATATCTGAAAGATAAGCACCACCGTGTGGCATATAGAATGAACAACAAGAGGAAACAGAAAGTTCCCTGGGAGCTGGATGTGGTGGCACCCTAAGGAGGCAGAGGGTTTATGTGAATTCAAGGCTAGTTTAGGCTCCATAGTGAGTTCAGGACCAGCCTGGATTACAGAGTGAAACCCTGTCTGAAAAAAAGAAACCTCAATATCTTCTACTAACAAAACAAACATGGGGCTGGAAGAATGGCTCTGCAGTTAAAGTGCTTGCTTAACACGTGCGTGCTAAGACAAGTGCTATGTACCCGAGTTCAATTCTCTAGCACCACATAAGCTGGGCGTGGTGGCGCATGCCTATCATCCCGGGAGGCTGAAGCAGGAAGATTGTGGTGGGTCCAAGGCCAGCCTGGGCTCCATATTGAGTTCAGGACCAGCCTAGGCTACAGAGCAAGACCTTGTCTCAAAAAAACAAAACAAAACAAAACAAAACAAAACAAGTAGTCTGCTATGTGTCAATTGATTGAAACGAAGGGCAATTGAAACCATCAGCTCCCCCAGAAAAAATAATAGCAGAAATTTCAAAACCAAGAGATGTTGGCTTCCCTGGCATGTGCTCATTTTGTACAACTCTTGAAAGACTACATGACCAAGGGGAGGAACATCTATTAACTGGAAACTCTGACAAACTTGCAAAAGCAGCTAATTAAATTATTTTCTAGTGATAGTAGTTCAAAAACTCAAAGGTATAAACACCAGTTGGAAACACAGAGAACTGCTTTTCTATGTCAAAGGACAAAATCCTTATTTAGTTTAACAATTTTAATTGGCTTTGTTTTCTGATTCTAGAATGGGGAACCATTTCATTCGGCAAAGTAAAAGTGGAACAATGTGCCTAGCAGAGGAATTTGTTTTTATAGTTCCCAAAGGCCTGAAGAAAACCAACCAGAAACAAAGAGCAGACTGGTCATTTCAAAGATACTTTCTTTAGAAAGTGGTGATGAGATACAGAACAGAACAATAATTGACTCATTAACATCAGGTTACCAGGTGTTTTTGTTTGTCTTGTTTTGAGATAGGGTCTTGCTCTGTGGTCTAGGCTGGTCCTGAACTCATTAGGCAGCCCAGGGTTGTTTCCAAATCACAGCAATCCTCCCACCTCAGGACCCCCACCGGCCTCCCAGCCCTGGGATTACAGGCATGCACCACCACTCCCGTTGTACATGGTGATGGGGAATGGAACAGAGGGCCCTGTGCCTGCCAGGCAAGTGCTCTAACCAATGGGCTACTTCTCCAGCCCTCAGGTTCATCTTTCTGTGTAAAGAATAAGGCAGAGGCTATTTCTCTATTATGCCAAGTGAAACTTTCCTCTTTCTCAAAAGGTCAAAAAAACAGTACAGTTTCCACTTTATGACATGCAGCATGAAGGACACCATTTTGACTTCATCCTGCTGTTAGAGCCCTTTGTAGACACCTAGTGGAAAACAACAACCTTCTGTAATCTTTGCTTTGGGTGATCCTGGGCCTTGAACCCAGGACCTACTCGCTGAGCAACACCCCTAGTCTTTTTATTTTTTAAGTTTTGAGACAGGGGTCCTAGTAAGGTCCCGAGATGGAGCCTGGACTTTGATCCTCCTTTCTCAGGCTCCCAGCTGGGACTGCTGAAGTGCAGATCCACATCCGGCTAGTAGTTTTCATTTAAGAGCCAGCTTCTCTGTGGCTATACTGGTTTTCTGTTTTGCTTTTTGGGAGAGAATCTCACTCTGTAGTCCAGGTTGGCTCTGAACTTGGCATGTAGCCCGTCAGAAGTCCAGGTTGGCCTCAAACTCTGGCAATTCTCCCGCGTCAGCCTCCAGAGTGCTGTGATTACAGGTGTGGGCTGGTGAAAGGAACTCAGGGTCTAACCGCTGTGCTATTTCTCTAGTTCCCTTTGAGATTTATTTATGTATTTATTTTTGAGACAGTCTCGCTCTGTAGCCCATGATGATCCTGAATTCACTATGCAGCCCAGCTTTGGACTCACGGCTATCCTCCTGCTTCAGCCTCCTGGGTGCTGGGATTACAGGCATGTACCACTATGCTCAGCTTTATGTGGTGCTGGGGAATCGAACTAAGGGCCCTGCGCTTGCCAGACAAGCAGTTTACCCACTGTGTTATTCCTCCAGCCAGCCCCTTCCCCTCTTTGGGATTTTTAAAAGGAGAATCTGTAGAGTAAGAGTCTGGGGACTGTCACCTTTGCTTTTGTGTAGCAGAGACTCTCTGAGGGCGTATCCCATTACTTGAATGACATACAGTAGGTGCTCAGTAAATCCTTGTTGCCAGGCTGGTGGTGCAGGTAATTCTAGAACCCTGGGAGGATGTGGGGGGAGGATTCCAAGTTTGGGCTGGGCATGTAGCTCAGAGTGAAGTCTCCGGGTTCAATCCCCAATACCATAATAAAATACATAAACAGTTGTTAAATAAGTGGGTCCCCATCCCCTCTGGCCTTGAACTCAAGGTAACCCTCCCATCTCAGCCTTCCAGCTGCGTGCCCCACCACGTCCAGCTAATCTGTATGTGGGGCTTGGGACTAGAACCGCGAGCCTTGCGCTTTAACCGCCGAGCTACGCCTGTGAGTCCCAGCCCTAGCTTCTGCCTACAGTTAAAATCCAACGTAAGCAACCCGCACCGCTCGCCCACACCGCCCGCTCGCCCAGCCGCTTCGCAGCGCCGGGCCCTGGCTCCCGCGCTCCCCGCCTTGGCAGGGCGCTTCGGGCGCCCGAACGTCACCCTCCTCCGCCTCTGTCGGACCTCGGCTCCCGCACCGCCCACGTTTGGCGCTGTTCAGCAAAAAAGTACTGGTCACTCGCCAAAAAGAGGCCGGCGATCTGGGGATGCGGAGCGGGAGTCACGCCTGCGGGTGCGGCGCCGGCGAGGCGCTGTCGCGGGCGTGGGCTGGCGAAAGGGAAGGTCGCGCAGAAGGCCCAGACCCGAGTCCCGGCGGCTTCGCCCGCGCCGTCGCGTCCAGTCCGGGGCCACGAGGCCGGCCGGCGGCCGCGGGAGGGCGGCGCCGGCGTGCAGATCCCCGCGGCCGGCCACATCAGCAGCGCTCGCGGCGGCGGCTGCGCGTGCGCAGAGCGCTCGGGGCGGGGCTGCGGGCGGGGCGGGGCGGGGCGGCCGGGCGCGCTGTCAGCCGCGCCGCGAGGAGGCGCGCGAGCCGGACGTCGCCTCGGGCCGAGCCGCCGCCTCCCGGCCGCGGCTGCCCCGCCTTGGCCGGACGCCCTTCCCGCCGGGGGCGCGCTGAGGAGACGCTCCTCTCTCCTCCCGGCTGTCGCCGCGCGCGGGGCAGGTGGTCTGGAGAGGACGTCTCGGCGGGGCTGCGACGCGGGGCTCGGCGCACCCCAGGTGAGGGCGACGGGAGGCGGGGCGGGACCCGGGCCCGGGAGGGCGGGCGGAGGCCGGCGGGGCGGCCGCCCGGGGCGTCGTGTCCGCCGCCCGCGGGTCCCCCGCGTCCCCTCCGTCCCGTAGCCGCGCTGACCCGGCCCCGCCCGGGCGAGACGGGGGAGCCCGGCCGGGGACCGGCGGGGAGAGCGGGTCCCCTCGCGGCTCCGGGCCGGGCCGGCGGGCAGGTGAGTCCGGATGGAGACGCCGCCGGCGCCGCACGCACAGCGCGCAGCCCT
This sequence comes from Ctenodactylus gundi, assembly GCA_004027205.1. NCBI lineage: Eukaryota > Metazoa > Chordata > Mammalia > Rodentia > Ctenodactylidae > Ctenodactylus > Ctenodactylus gundi. Next base: position 205,682 of record PVKB01002667.1, on the reverse strand, counting down.
GCCTCGGGCTCCTGCGCGTCGCCTGTCACCGGTGTCATTCTCGCCTGCATGCACGGTAGTGCTGTCTCGAGTCAAACCCGGCTGTTCACCGAGGGAAGGAGATGACGTGTGTGCGTGTGCCACTTAACAGTTAAATTCGCATTACATGCGGGTCATCTTTTTATAAATGAATCATTTAAAAAATTGAGATATGCATCACATACCATCTAAGTCAACCCTCGCAGTGTGACTTTTAGCACATTCACAAAGTTTTGTAACTGTCGCCACTATCCAGAACATTTTCATCGTCGCCAAAAGAGACCCTGTACCTGTCTGTTCCCCATCACTTTAACCAGTTCCCTCATTGCGATCCTCCGGCAGCCGGGCGGGGATCTACTTCCTGTTGGGCTTGCCTGTTGCGGACCTTTCATACTAGTGGCACTGTACAGTGCGTGGCCTGGGGTCTGCCTCCTTTCCTGCAGCGTCTCTTCCGCATTCACTCGTGCACTCGTATACATCAGTACTTTTATTTTTTTAATCTATAGCCGATCTATATTCATTGTATCACAATACCACATCTTGTTCATCTGTTCATCTACATTTGGGTTGTGTCCTCATTTTAACAACTGAGCCATAATTACACTGCCACGAACAGTTGTGGATATGTTTTTTTTTTTTCTTTTTGGCTTTACTTGCAGTGCTGGGAATTGAATCCAGGGCCCCGAGCATGCTGGAGAAACACTCTGTTGTGGAGCTATATCCCTTGCCTAGTGGACATACTGTTTCCAGTGCGCATGGACGTATACCAAGGAGTGTGTGAAATGGCCTCAGTGTTTAATTTTTCCCTACCAAAGCAATGGCATCATTTACATTCCCACGAATCAGTGTAGGAAGGTTACAGTTTACCAACACTTGCTATTTTATGTCGGTTTTTTTTTTAACTTGTGCCATCTCATTGGGTATGAAGTGGTATCTCTTTGTGGTTTTGATTTGCATTTCCCTAATAACTATTGAACATATTTTCTGTTTTTTTTTTTTTTTTTTTTTTTGAGAGAGGGTCTTGCTCTGTAGCCCAGGTTGGTCCTGAACTCAGGATGGGGCCTGGGCTGGCTTGGACTCATGCAATCCTTCTGCCTCAGTCTCCCGAGTGCTGAGATTATAGGCATGTGCCACCATGCCCAGCTTATGTGGCGTTGAGGAATCGAACTCGGGTACTTAGTACTTTAACCGCTGAGCCATTCCTCCAGCCCCAGTAGGGGAAATTTTGGTGTTTGATATATCAAGTTTTATGTCAACCATGTGAAGATGCTGAGCATATATTTGGAAAGTGAACGAAGGACTGAAAGTAGAAATATGGGCTTAGATGATACTAACACTACAGTTTAGGAGCCCAACTAATAGAACTTGCTTGTAAGGACGAAATTTCTAAGCTACAGAGGTTTTGTTGTTGTTTTGTTTGCTTGTTTTTCAAACCAGTCCTGAAATCACTGTGTAGCCCAGGCTGGCCTTGAACACAGGGCAGTCCTCCTGCCTCAGTCTCCTGAGTGCTGGGATTACAGGCATGTGCCACCATGTCCAGTTCTTTTTCTTTTATTAGCATGCATTTGTGATAATTGCTCATGTTTTTATTGCATTATTCAGCTTTCTATTTTTGAATTGATTTTTTTTTTTCTACCGTTGAATTGTATTGTTCATTCATGGGAAAGAAAACCTGTGTTTCAGGGAAATGGTTCTGATTTTAAAAAGCCAACCCATAGAATACCCAAACATTAAAGCTTATACAATTATTTGAGTAAATGTTCAACAAATTTCATTTCAGTCTTTCAGAATAACTTGCCTGTTAATTCTTAGGCACTTACAGTCCAGCCATTTTTTCTGGTGTTTTAAGAAATGCAATAGAAGGTGTGGCCCTGATGGGAGTCCAGAGAGCCCACCTTAGTGGCCGCCTTCATATACTCTCTCCTTGGTTTGAAAAATTACAGTTTTTTCATTCTATTTTTTTTTTAATGGGATCTCACTCTGTAGCCCAGGTCGGTCCTGAATTTACTATAGTAGCCCAAGCTGGTCTCAGACTCACAACAGTCTTCCTGCTTCAGCTTCCGGAATGCTGGGATCACAGGTGTGCACCATCATGCCTGGATTAAATGGTGCTTGGAAATGGAACTTGGGTACTTAGCACTTGATTTAGAATTAGCTAGGCAAGTGCTCTAACTGCTGAGCTATTCCATCAGCTCCCTGTTATTTCTTTAATTACAAATACTGTCAACTGGTGGATAGCTAAGTAAACTAATCAGTATAAGCACAAGTTGCTCAAAATTTCAGATGCTTCTCAGCAAAGCGAAGGGCTTTGTTTTTCTCAATTTGTGTACTTTTTATTACAATTACTACAAGTCACGTATGGATGCTAAGTTAATATTTCTGATGGTGCCACAGCTCAGAGCCGCCTTCACTGAATGAATGCTGCTATGTGTGTTGCATTGCTGGTTTCTGCACAAAATCCTGTATCGAGTCTTTTATAGCAGAGGTTATTTAAAAGCTTGACTTTTCCAAGAATTCAAGTTCATGTTTCCCATTGATCTAATGTGACTGTTACTAAAGAAAAGGATTAGTCAATGACGCTTGTTAAAAGTCTAGTGAGGAAAACTTCATTATTCAGAACCATAGGTGTGGGACTGCAACAATAGGGTTTACAAAGTGAGAAAGACTGGGGGCAAATTTGAGCACAGCATGGGAAAATGGAGATTTATTTATGTGTATTTTTCCCTTTTTGCAGTACAAGACCTTTGCACTGATCCTCATCCTTTCTTATTTATTTATTATTTTGAAACAGTCTCTCTCTCTCTCTCTCTCTCTCTAGTCTAGGCTGTCCTTATTTTTTTATGATAAAGTCTTAGCAACTTGCTAAATGCCTAAGGCTGGACTCAAACTTGTGATCCTCCTGCCTCAGCCTCCCAGAGTGCTGAGATTGCAGGCATGTACCACCACACCTGGCAAAAGTGGGGATTCATGCAGCCAAGCAGCTGGGTGGGTTCAGTGGCTAGTGAGAGGAATCCTTAGGGTCCAGAGGGACCTGGCTAAACCAATCAAACTGGATTCTCACTGAAGATGTCCAAAGCTCCTCTGACGTCACTTGGGGGTGGAGGGTGAGAAGGCTGGTGAGAGAGCTGGGAGTGGAGTTTTGTCTAAGCCAATTAACAAGGTTCTTTGCTAAAACTGAATTTTACAAGGAAGTGCAGAGATGGGCCTAGGAGGTTCAAGAGACCCGAAGTTTTTCATGCCAAGTCTTTGTCATTGTTTAAAAGTATGCTGCCAAATTCTAGACTTTTTCTGGAGACAGGTTCTTGCTCTGTAGCCCAGATTAGTCCTAACCTCATTATGGAGCCCAGGCTGGCCTTGAACTCAAGGCAGTCATCCTGCCTCAGCTTCCCAAGTGCTAGAATTACAGGCGTGTGCCATCACACCCAGTTTATGTGGTGGGGAATCTAACTCAGGGCCTTACGCTTGCTGGGCAAGTGCTTTTAACTGCTGTGCGATTCTTCCAGCTCCAGAAGTTTTGTAGACTATAAAAGTTAAAAATTTTGAAAGGGAGATAATAGATAAGCAACTAATTGTCTATGAAGTTCGACCTAATCCTGCTCTTAAATTTATAAATTATAAAACAATATTAATATTATTTAACCCTTTTACCCTTTTATGCCTCACTACCTTTTTTTTTTTTTTGAGGCAGAGTCTCACTTTGCAGTCCAGTCTGGCCTTGAATTTACAGTAATTCTCCTGCCTCAGCCTCCCAATTGCTGGGATTACAGATGTGCCTTATCATGCTCAGTCTCTGGAGTGCTGGAGAATTGAACTCAGGGCCTTGTTCTTACTAAGGAAGTACTCTAGCCATGCTATTCTCCAGGCCCCCTCCCCTTTTTTGAGACAAAAGCTTAGTCTGTAGTCCATTCTGGTTCTGAACTCACTGTGCAGCCCAGGCTGGTCTTGAACTCACAGCAGTTCTCTTCCCTCAGGTTTCCAAGTGCTGTGGTTGCAGCATACCCCACCACACTTGGGTGTTTTTTTTTTTTCCCTTTGGTTTTGTTTTGTTTTTTAATGAGGTTCTGGGAATCGAACCCAGGGTCTTGTGCACACCAGGCAAGTACTTCTAGCCACTGATCATGCCCCCAATCCAGAAATAAATTATTTTTTTGAGACAGAATCTTGCTCTGTAGCCCAGGCTAGCCTTGGACTCATGGCAATCCTCCTGCCTCAGCCTCCTGAGTGCTGAGATCAGAAATAATTTTTTTTTTTTTGAGGCAGGGTTTCACTTTGTAGTCCAGGCTGATCCTGAGCTCACTAGGTAGCCTCAGGTGACCCGCAACACTGACAGTTTCCCTGCCTCAGCCTCCTGGGTGCTGGGATTCCAGGCATGCACCAACACTCCCAGCTATTATATGGTGCACGAACTTCACTCTGATTACTGAGCTACACCCCCAGCCCAGTCAGAAATAAGAATTTTGACCTGAGGGAAGGTAGGTAGAAGAGGTAAGTATGGTAAGAGGTGAGTATGGAATATTTCACAGGTTTGGGCAAAACTTTTATTTCCAAAAGGGAGGATGTTTAAAATAGAGATCTTTAGGTAGCATAAGTGTCTGGTAGCTGAGAAAACAAAACAAGAATGAGAATTTAGATGAAAAGACTGGGAAATATAAAGAAAGGCCCCAAGTCAGGTGTGGTAGACCATGCCAGTATCCCTGAGCTCTGGAGGATGAGGCTGGAGGATTGCAGGTGTGAGGCAAGCCTACATAACAGACACGTAGCTCAGCCTGTTGCGAAGAAAAGGGTTCAGTTCATTTAGAAATTTTGTCCAAAAAACAAATGTCTAAATAGGAAAAATGAAAAAAAAAACCCTCTCTCATTCCTTTCTCCTTTTTGCTCTATGCTGACTCTTCTGCTGGGAGTCAGAAATCAGACTAGCATCAGTACTGGTCATGTTGAGACTTTCCAGTGTGCTAATAGTAAGCCATTTATCTCCAGATTCTTGTCGGATTGAGACTGGGTATGGGTGGAAGCTCAGTGGTGGCGTACTGCCTGGTATGTCCCAGCAGGTGCAAAGTCCTGGGTTTGATTCCTAGCACCACAACCAAAAACAGAACCCGACACTAAGAAAGAGGAAGAGGGAAGGACAACAGATGAGTTTTTTGGTGTTTTTTGAGACAGGGTCTCAGTCTGTAGACTAGGCTGGTTCTGAGCTCATTATGCAGCCCAGACCGGCCCTGAATTCACTGCCATCCTCCTGCCTCAGCCTCTGGGATTACAGGTGTGTGTCACCACGCCCAGCTTATGTGGTGCTGGGGAATGAACTCAGGTATTTAGCATTTGCTAGGCAAGTGTTTTTAATCTCTGAGCTATTCCTCCAGTCCTCAGATGATGTTTAAATACTATTAAAATAATATTTTAATTTCATGTTTATGTCAAAGATAAATTGAAGAACTAACTCAGTTTAGACTAGTGCTTACTATTTATTTATTTAGAGACAGGCTCTTGTTCAGTAGCCAAGGCTGACCTCAAGCTCAACTCAAGCAATCCTGCCTCAGCCTCTGGAGCACTGGGATTACAGGCCTGCATCTCCGCAGTCTGCTTCTTTTTTTTTTTAAACCTACCCTGATAAAATGATAGTAAATGAAAAACTGCATTTAATGAATGTAGTGGCACATGTCTATAAGCCTGGGACACTTTCAGGGAGGACAGTGCTGTCCTAAGTAGCTTACTTATCTCTTAAGCATTGGAATGGAAAGGAAACTCTCTTCTGGAGGGTATGCGAATGTGAGAGCCAGGGAGAGCTCTGGGGCAGGGTCTGTGTGGGGTGTTGAACTTTGTTCCTATGTTAGCCATTAGGGAGGTTCCTATAGGAGGACTAGTGTTGGGGTAAAGATAATTTCTCATCCTTCTACTTGCTCCCACTTAGAGGTGCCTAGGGTCTGATGCCGTCACCTGCAGGGAAACAGGCAGCCATCTTCTCATCAGTTAAGTGTCTTGTGGGTAGTAGAGTTTTGAAGAGAAACTCACAGTGTAGTTTCCTTGGAAACAACTAAACTTTTTTTGAGGCAGGGTCTCTCTCTGTAGTCCACGCTGGTCCCGAACTCACTGTGTAACCCAGGCTGGCCTTGAATACATGGCAGTTCTCCTGCCTCAACCTTCTGAGTGTTGGGATTACAGGCAACACATCCAACTCTAATTATGTATCTTTATTATTAAAGATGTAGGGCTGGAGGAATAGCTCAGCAACTAAAGAGGTTGCCTATCAAGCACAAGGCCCTGGGTTCTATTCCCCCGTACCACATAAGCTAGACGTGGTGGCACACTCCTGTAAACCTGTAATTCTAGCACTTGAGAGATTGAGGCAAGAAGATTGCCTTGACTACAAAATGAGATCCTGCTTCAAAAAAATAATAATAACAAAAATAAAGAAAGAAGGAAAGACATAAACAAATGTTACATAGCAGAAGTGGCTTTGTTGTACTTGCTTTTGGACAAAGAAAACATTTTTATTTGAATTAACCTTTTTTTTTTTTTTTGAGACGGGGTCCCGCTCTGTAGCCCAGGCTGGTCCATGGACTCACAGCAGTCTTCCTGCCTCAGCCTCCCAGGGATTATAGGTGTGTGCCACCATTACCAGTTTATGTGGTGCTGGGGAATGGAGCTACTCAGTGCTTGATGTAGCTCTTGCTAGGCCAAATGCTTTAATCGCTGAGCCATTCCACCAGTCCCTCGAATTAACTTTTCTATGTTGAAATCATGTTAGTGATAGAACTACATTCACTTATTTAAAAGGAAATTTAAGGGGCTGGGGTATATAGCTCAGCAGGTTAGCTGGGGTTGGTGGTGCATGCCTGTAATCCCAGCATGTGGACGATTGAGGCGGATGATTACTTTGAGTTCAGGACCATCCTGGGCTACACAAGAAGTTCAGGGTCAGCAAAGCAAATCTAACAAAATGTACTCTACTGTTATGGTTAAAATAGTAGTAGAGATACAAGAAACAACAGTTAATAGCAGTAACAAAAATTAATTTGGGGATTTCTCTTGTAATAAGTATGGTGCAGTGGCACTGATTGTTTCTAGGAGCAGGCAGTCCAGCTGTCATTATATTTTGTTTGAACATATAGGCATTCTCTGAGTACTTACCAGAAGGTAATTTTAGAAATATGAAGGGGAACAAAAGTAGGTTGAGTCAGGAGGATTGCAAGTTCGAGCCCAGTTAGGGCAACTTAGAAAGATCTTGCCTCAAAATCAAAAATAAAAACGGGCTGAGGCTATAGCTCAGCATGAAGGTCCTGGGAACCCTTGTAGCACACACGTGCACACACACGCGCACACACACAGATTATAGTGTATCAATTATGAGTCAACAGAAAATAGATTTTGTTCTCAGAAGAAATGAAAATAGAACATCCCTATGCCCCAAAGAATTTACAAATAAGAATTTCATGATGTCAATTTGTTGCCAGAGAATGTTTCTACTGTCACAGTACTGTGACTTCACAGAATTAAATTGCTATACCAAACTGTGATGGAAAAACTCATTCATGTGTGGTTCTGAAAAGTGGTAAAAGATGTTGTGAAAAATTCTTGAAAGGCAGAAAGATTTCAGTTCTAGTTCAGTATATCTTTGAGATGTTAAAATTTTGCTAAGGACTGGCCTGGTGTTGCAGACCTATAGTCCTAGCCTTCTAGGAAGCTGAGGCAGATGAATCTCAAGTTTGAGCCCAGTTTGGTCAATTTATTTTTATTTTCATTAAGTTTTTTTTTTCCAGTTTGGCCAATTTAGCAAGACTGTGTCTCAAAGTCAAAACCAAAAAATAGGGTGGGAAGTAGCTTAGTATGAAGGCCCCAGGCTCCATCCCCAGTATCACACACACTTTTAAAAAAGGAAATGCTCTTTAAATTATATATTTTTATGTCTGCAGAGTTTTACTTGAAGGAGTGAGCCATAGAGCTAAGTTGAAACCATCAGTTTAAATCAGTTTATCTAAGGAAGTAATTCCAGATATGGGAAACTTATGCACAAAGTTGTTTGGTCTCATTGTGATGTAATTTAGTCAAGAAAATATCTTGCTGGGCTGGAGGAATGGCTCAGAAGTTAAAATGCTTTCCTAGCAAGTGCTAAATCAAGAGCTAAGTACCTGAGTTCAATTTCCCCAGTACCACACAAGCTGGGCATGTTGGCGCATGCCTGTAATTCTATCAGGACACAGGAGGATTTTGATGAGTCCAAGGCCATCCTGTGCTCCATAGTGAGTTCAGGACCAACCTGGGCTATAAAGCAAGACCCTGTCTCAAAAAAAAAAAAAATATATATATATATATATATATATATATATATATATATATATATATATATGAAAATGACGCATTAAAATGTGGCAGCCCATTTGAAGAGCTTTCCCCAGCTTCCTCACCCCCAGTTCTCCAGATGTGGTGGTCTGAGCCCTTGGAGTCTGTCTTTTGTTCTCACCCAGGGCTTTCCAAGCTGTGAGGAGGCGCCTTGTTGTCTTCTCCAGTTTGGTGAGGTGGGGACTGAGGGTGTGATCCAGCAGGACTGCTTTATATATTGGGATTTCACATGGGGCTTCCTGTAAGTATAGTGTTGCTCTGCATTAAAACATAAATGTTTAAGCCAGGACCAGTGGCACAGGCCCCCAACATTCTGGGAGGCCGAGGTAGGAGGATCCAAGTTTGAGCCCAGCCTGGACAACTTAGCGACTTAGACCCTGTCTCAAAAATAAAAAATAGGGTCTGGAGGAATGGCACAATGGTTTAAGTGCTTGCCTTGCAAGCACACAGTTCTGAGTTCAATTCCCCAGCACCACATAAAGCTGGATGTGGTGGTGCAAGCCTGTAATCACAGCATTCGGGAGGCTGAGGCAACTGGATTGTCCTTAATCTAAGGCCAGGCTCGGTTACAGAGTGAGACCTTGTCTCAAAATAAATAAATATAAAAAATTAAAAAAATAAAAAGTAGGCTGGCACTGTAGCTCACTGGGGAGACCTTGGATTCAATTCCCAGTATATAGGTGTGTGTGTATGTGTGTGTATACCATAGGCCTAGTTTAGAAAATGAAGCACAGAGCCTCTTAGGAACTCCAGGCCACCTCAGATCTTTCAGATCTGTTTTCTTTTCAGTTTTATTCCTGGTTGCCATAAACTGTTAGATTGCACTTCCCCTACTCCCACTCACCCCACCCCGATTTGCTCGAAATATTACTCGTTAAGAGTGGAGAATGTGGACTCAGTGATTAGAGTTCTTGCCTAGAATGTAAAAGCCCCAGGTTTAATTCCCCAGTACCATGTAAGCTGGGCGTGGTGATGCATACCTGTAATACCAGAATTTGGGAGGCTGAGATAGGAAGATTGCAAAAAAAAAAAAAAAAAAAAAAAAAAAAAAAGAATTGGTAGTGTATAGATTTTTTGTGTCAAAGCTCTGTAGACTTGTAAAGGATGATCTTCGTGTAAAGAAGTGCTATACTGTATTAGAAAGTTGGCACTGTGGGAATGGGGACTTTTTTCTGTATTATTTCTTTTTGAGACAAGGTTTCGCTGTCTAGTCTTAAACTTACTATGTAGCCCAGGCCAGCCTTGGACTCAAGGCAGTTCTCCTGCCTCAGTCTCTTGTGTGCTGGGATTACAGGAGTGCACCACCAAGTCCAGCTTATGTGGTGCTGGGGAATCGAACTCAGGTACTTACCACTTCTTCCAGCCCTCTATTCTATTTCATATGACAGTTATAGGCAAGGCAGTATGTGATCTGGTTATGTTTCTGGGTCTTCGAAAAATCTTTGTTCATTAATTAATAGAAAATCATGTGGAGAGTTTGCCTCTGAGTCAGAGATGAGTCTCCTTAGCATCAGAGTAGGATTGTAAGGGACAATGTGTGCATCAGCTCTCTGCTTCCTGGTTAGTCAGAAAGTCCTGAATTCAAGTCCTGTATCTTTGTATTAGTAACTATGACTTCAGACATATTACTCAACCTCTTTGAGACTGTTTTCTAACATATGAAGTATGAGCCTAACTATCTCCTAGGGTTTATTTATTTATTTATTTATTTATTTAGAGACAAGGTCTGTCTCTGGGGCCCAGGCTGGTCCTGAACTCACTATGGAGCCCAGGCTGGCGGTGGACTCAAGGCAATTCTCCTGTCTCAGCCTCCCAAGAGTTGGGATTACAGGTGTGAGCCACCATTCCCAGTTTATGTGGTTCTGGGGAATCTTAGCACTTTCTAGGCAAGCCTTTTAACTGCTGAACCATTCTTCCAGCCCCTCTCTTAGGTTTCTAAACAAGAGTCAATAAGTATTCATGAATGAAAGCTGTTCTTTCTGTTGATAAGTGCTATTGATGTTCTGTAGGATAGGTAATGTCCTCCTTTTGGATGTACATTTTTTTTGATACAAGGTCTTGCTTTGTAACCCAGGCTGATCCTAAACTCACTATTAAATTCAGGCTAGCCTTGAACCCTCAGCAGTCCTCCTGCCTCAGCCTCCCAAATGCTGAGATTATAGTTTTGTGCCGTCATACCCAGTTTATGTGGTGCTGGGGGATCAGACTCAGGTTCTTCTGCTTGCTAGGCCAGCACTTTAATCACTGTGCCATTCCACCACCCCTGGGTTTAAATTTTTTAATATTTTGCAGGACTTAACTAGAGTCTAGTTCTTTGAAACAGTGTGTTTTTTTCCCCAGTCTTAAAGTGTTTTTTTGGTAAACTTTTCATTTTTCTGGTGAGTTAAGTATAAAATAATGGAGGAAATGTATATGTCCAAAGAAATATTTAATAGGAAAATAAATCATTTTTCATTATTATCCATGTATTTGATCAGGAGTTAATGAGAATAGACTATGTCTGTAATAAAGAAAGCAAATAGGAAACTACTCTGAAGCTCCTCTGTTCTTTTCATTATGTCTGCTACTTTCTTCCATCCTTCAGATAACAAAACTCTGTGTGTGTGTGTGTGTGTGTGTGTGTGTGTGTGTGTGTGTGTGTGTGTGTGTGTGTGTGTTTGAAGAGAACACTTTATTGGGAAAAATATAGACAGGAAAGGAAGGAAGATAAAGTTTTTGCTGGTCAGAAGGGGGACCTGGAAGTGTGGGTTGCCCTGTATATCTCTCTATATATTTTTTCTTTTCTCTGGTACTGGGAATTGAACTCAGGGTGTTGAACTGTATCTCCAGCCTTTGTGAAGGGTCTTGTTAGGTGGCAGACTGTGCTGGGACCTGAGATCTTTCTGCCTGGGGCTCCCAGAATACTGGGATTATGGCATGTACCACCACCCCTGGCTAATCAATCATTCTTATAATAATAATTTTAATCCCTCCTCCGAGTCAGATATATCTGTCTGTAGTATTTTTTGATAGGTAGGGTTCCAAACTGTCTCCTGGCAAACACGTAGAATTCGTCCTTGTAATGTTTCATGAATTCTAGATGGATAGATTTAGTTCTCCAGTCCAGAATAATCTTTATGGTGTGATTTAAGATAGTCTACTTTATTTGTAAATGGAAAAATCTTTATTTAGGCAAAAGCCAAGGGTTTAATTTCCAGCATCATAAATAAATAAATAAATAAATAAATAAGTAAGTAGCCATCCAGGCATGTAGGTAGGAATCTGGGGTTGTAGCTCAGTGTGAAAGCCCTGGGTTTGATTCTCAGTACAAAAAAAAAATGTTATTTAGATGTTTGATTATTTGTTTTTGTGGTACTGAGGATTGAACTCAGAGCCTTTGCACTGAAATACCTTCAGGTTCTTTTTGTTCAATATTTTTAGGCAAGGTCTCCATTAGTTGTTAAATTGCCCAAGCTAGGCACAGACTTGTTCCTCAGCCTCACAGAGTGCAGGATTTACTGACATGTAGTACCATGCTCAGACTAGATGTCTTTTAAAGGTTAAAAATGTGAGCTATGGTATCTTAAAACAGTGGTAGGGCCACTTCCTATTCCAGCTTTCATTTTCTTTTTCCTTTTAAAACACTGTGGTTCCCTGGTGCTGGAGGTGGACTTCCCCCAGAGCAAAACTGAACAAAATTTAAAAGCTATTGTGCTTCCCTAAAGACCAGCACTGTTCAGTATATGTGTATTCTGCTCAGTGTATAGTTATACAGACATACATATACAAATATACACACAATACTTTATATTTAATATGTTAGCAGTTAAATTTAATAAAAATGGTTTAGGTGAAATGTATAAAATATGCCAAGTAAATGCTAGTTAATTTTTTAAAAAAGAAAGTTGGAACAAAATGGTTAATCTGAAAACTTTAAGCCAGCGATTCAGGATAGCAATGTATGACATTTTAGGGGTTGTGGGAATAGCATATTTACTGATAAGAAAGTAACAGGAAGTTAGGTTTTGAGCCTTTTATAAAATTATGCTAATATTGATAGTGCTGCTGGTCCTGAACTATGGATCTCAGGCTGGCCTTGAATTCAGGGCAGTCCTCCTGCCTTGGCCTCCAAGTAGTGGGATTACAAGCACATGCCACAATGCCCAGTTTAACAAGCTATTTTTTTCATGGGGCAGAGACATGGGTCCTACAACTCTTAAGAATCAGAATCTATAAGCCGAAGCACTTGAACTCTGGAGCCTGTGCTATTAACTGCTATCAGTCCCATTAGTGTGTTGACACTTTTTAGACTAATTTTTTAGAAGCAAGTTAGCCTTCTTAATTGAAGCATAAAGATTTAACAAATTAGTCACTTGAAATTCCTCTCCAAATACCACTCAGTATGAGCCTGGTGTGTGGCACATGCCCGTAGTCCCTGCTGTGGGGAGGATTTGAGTCTGAGAATTTGAAACCAGTATGAAGGCATAGTGAAACTCTGTCTCGAAAGAACAAAACAAAGCATGTACTTATTCACCTAAAAAAAGCATAGGAAACATCTCAGGCAACTTCGTGTAATTCAAATAGCATAAAGTGTTTGCCATAAAGATTCCATATGAATAATATAATTTTGAATAGTTATTATTTTCTTAAAATGTTTCTGGCTGAAATCTCTAAGTTCAAATACAGGATTTTGATCATGTGAATTTTTATAATCTAAATGCATGTAAGTAAGTATTTATGTATGTATGTATGTATGTATTGAGAAAGGGTCTCGCTCTGTAGTCCAGGTTGGCCTGAACTCATTGTGTAACCCAGGCTAGTTTTGAACTGTCCCCCTTCCTGAGCCTCTTGAGTGCTGGGATTACAGGCATTCACCACCACGTGCCAGTATATGTGGTGCTGGGGAATTAAACCCAGGACCTAGCACTTGCCTTGTGAGGCAAGACTGCTGAGCTACACCCCCAGCTCTATAGTCTGAATGAAAAACCTAAGGCTGGAAGAGTGGCTCAGTGGTTAAAGCGCTTGCCCAGCAAGAGCTGAGTACCTGAGTTGATTCCCCAGTACCACATAAGCTGGGTGTGGTGGCACATACTAGTAATCCCAGCACTCAGGAGGCTGAGATAGGAGGATTGGCATGAGTCCAAGGCCAGCCTGGGATCCATAGTGAGTTCAGAACCAACTTGGACTACAGAGCGAGACCCCGTCTCAAAAAAAAAATCCGTTACATTACTCTTTAGGACAAAAACCTCTACTCTCAATCCCATGATACAGTACTTAGACAGTCTGGGCATGTATTTGAGCATTAGTAAAGGGGCTCTAAAAGAGAAAAAACACTTAAATAAGTCAATGTCTTTTATCTAATTATTTAAAAATAAGTTCGATTTAGGGAAAATCCAGCCTTTCATGACACACATATGTGTTAGGGGCTATTCTTCTCTTGGATGACGTGTTATAGGTTGGAAGAAAATCTGCACCCTGGCTCTCCACTGGAACTCAGTGGGACTGATGGATTTTTTTTTTTTTTTTTGAGACAGGGTCTCACTCTGCAGCCCAGGCTGGTCCTGAACTCACTATGGAGCCCAGGCTGGCCTTGGACTAAAGGCAGTCCTCTTGCCTCATCCTCCCAGGTGCTGGGATTACAGGCATGCACCTCAACACCAGGTTTATATGGTGTTGGGGAATCAACTCACTCGGGTGCTTAGTGCTCGACTCAAGCACTTTAATCGCTGAGTCATTCCTCTAGCCCCAAAAGGAGTTATTTTTCACAGTTATCTAACAAGAATAAGATATAAATGAAATCATGACTATGAAAGATGGAGTAGCTAGAATAATGGCGCCATGGTTAAAGCACTTGCCTTGTAAGCTCAAAGTCCTGGGGTCAATTTCCCAGCACCACATGAGTATGGTGGTGCACACCTGTAACCACAGCACTGGGGAGGGTGAGGCAGGAGGATGGTTGTGAGTTGAAGGCCAGCCTGAGCTCCATAGTGAGTTCAGGGCCAGCCTCCACTACAGAGCAAGATCCTGTCTTGAAAAAACGAAACAAAAAAAAGGAGTACAGCAGACTTACGAATTGCTTGATGGTGTTTTAAATTTAATTGAATGAAGGCTGTGGCCTTTAGTGCTATACTTTTGGGGAATGTGTAGAAAGAAAAGGTATAAAGAAAATATAAGAAAATTTAAAGTGCTTGGGAGTTTAGCATAGAAAAAATTGTAAATAGCCATTAACAACAACTTAGGAAAGTTCTATTGGTGCTTCATGAAACGCAAAAAGCAAGACACAAATCAGTATGTACAATATAAGCCTATCTTTGTTTTAAGCATATTTGGAAATATATATTAAAGTTATAATATATATACTAATATGCAATGGTGATTATCTCTGGATGGTGGATTTTCAGAAGAAACAGTTTTTGTTTATTCGGCTGTTTTCTTTTCTCTTTTCTTTTTGCATTGAACACTGTATTATCTGTAAGAGAGGGATAAAGGAACCAATAAAAGAGTGGTCTTGTGAGTGGAGAAGAAAAGCAAAGGATAGTAAGGACTTTTTTTGAAAGAAAGAGTATCTCCCTGTAGTCCAGGCTGGTGCTGCAGCCTGAACTCACTATGTAGCCCAGGCTGGCCTTGAACACATAGCGATCCTCCTGGCACAGCCTCCCTTTTCTGGGATTGCAGGCGTGCGCCACCACACCAGGCTTTTGTGGTGTTGGGAATCAAACTCAGGGCCTTGCACTTGCTAGGCAAGCTCTGTAACCACTTGCTATTCCTCCAGCTCTGGTCAGGGCATTTTTACAAGCAAAGACCATTTTATGGCAGCTAAGTGGCTTCAGTGGTTTGGAGAGTAGTTTTATCTTGAACTTAAGAGTTGTGCTGAAAGCCTTCCTGTGAAGGGCTCTTTGTTTTTGTTTTTAACTGATCTTAATTAAATCTAGCAATGCTCAGCCTGACCAAAGGGTAGAGGAGAGACTTGATGATAACCAGTAAAGATAGGGAAAAGATAGGGAGAACTTAGGTCATCTGTTCACTTTCCTGCCAAGATGATTGTGTAACATGACACTATGTACCTATAATTTACTTGATCAGCATGTAGTCTCTTCTCCTGAGTTTGTGCCCTTGAACAAATAAACTCAGGTAAGGTACAGGCCAGGGAAGGTAGGAAATCTGGCCTGCTGCTCTGGGGGGGCGCCACTGTGAACGTGTACCAGTTACGGGGTGCTGAGGAGGACCCGGCTGTGGGGGCTGTCTCCGCGTTTACTTATCATCCAGAGGGAGGTAAGTGCTTTACTGTGGCCCCCGCAGGAGTGGGGAGGATGACAGGGAAAAAGAAGAGCTGTTGAATGAGTGGCAGACGTGTTCTGAGTAGCTCTGCAGTGTGATAGCCTTGGAGATGATGGAACATTATTGATCTTAGAATGTAAAATTGAAATGGTAACCTTACATGTGGCAAGTAATCTTTTCTTTCACTTTTCCTGGAGAGTTTGCTTTGCCTTTTTGTGGCACTAGGCATCTTGTCCAGAGCCTCACATTGGGATGTATCCTCAACCCCTTTTTTATTTCAGGACTGGGCCTTGTTAAATTGCCCAGGCTGGAATTGAATTTGGGATCTTCTTGCCTCAGTCTCTAAATGTTGCTGGGATTGCAGGCATGTGCCACTTGGGCCTGACTTCGTTTTTCCATTAAATCAAATAAACATTGACTTTTTAAAAATTCTTTTTATCTCTTTTTTCTCTCTTTTTTCTTTTAAGTCTGTTGTCTCTGGTTTTTTGAGACAGGGTCTTGTCTATAGTCCGGGTTGGTCTTGTGCTCACTAGGTAGTTCAAGCTGTGTTGTCCTCTGTTCTTAACCTTAAAATTCTAGAAGCTTTATTCTTATGTTTTATTCTTTTCAGTTTATTAATTACATAATGAGTCACGTGTATGTTTTAAGTTGGTCCCAGAAGTGGGTTTGCATTTTGAAAACTGAACCTAAGAATGTTAGAATATGTTAAAAGGGTAAAATGTCAAATTGTGCTTTTCTATGAGCTCTGAGTAGCAATTTTTACTGATTTGAAATGCTAACGAGGGCTGAGGGTATGGCTCAATAGTTAGAGTCCTTGTCTAGCATGCCCAAGGCTCTGGGTTTGATCCCTCAGAACCATTTAAAAATTAACTGGCAGTGGTACGCACAACTATAATCCCAGCACTCAGTAGGCTGAAGCAGGAGGATTGCTGTGAGTTGAGGCCATGAGGACCAGTCAGGACCAGCCTGGACTATAGAGCGAGGACCCTGTCTCAAAAAAAAAAAAAAGCTAATGAACTGTACTTTGTTTCTGAATATGGCTATTTCTGATTTCTAAATGGAAGAGAAAAAGATAAGGAGATGCATTCTTTATGGTTTTTTTTCTTTTTTCTTTTCTTTTCTTTTCTTTTTTATTTTTGAGATAGGGTCTTGCTGTGTAGCACAGCCTGGTCCTGAACTCATTGGTATAGCCAAGGCTGGCCTTAGACTCAGGACATTCCTCCTGCCTCAGTTTCCCAAGGGCTGGGATTGTGGGGCCGGGGCACCACGCCCCGCTGTATGTGGTGCTGGGGAATCAACTCAGGGCCTTGTGCTTACAAGGCAAACTCTTTAATAGCTGTGCCGTTCATCCAGCCCAATTTTTAATGTTTTTTTATGTACTGTATCTTGTTACACAAAAGTATAATAAGGAAATGTATTATTTATGTTTTATTCTTTCTTGTTTTTGAGACAGGATCTCACTCTGTACTCCAGGCTGGTCATGAACTTACTGTGTAGCCCAGGCTGGCCTGGAACTCACAGCAGTCCTCCTGCCTCAGCCTCCAAATGCTAAGATTACAAGTGTATGCCACCACAGCCCAGTTATAAAGTGCTGGGGAATTGGATTCAGAGCCTTATGCTTGCTAGGCAAGAGCTCTAACCTCTGTGCTATTCCTCCAGTGCCTTCTGCTTTATTCTTACACTACTCTTATGTCTTGTTACAAAAAGTGTTGAGTTAGCTTATAAAAACACCTGTAAGAAGTGTTGGCTTTAAAAAACAGAATTATAGAATCAGTACTAGAAAAAAACCTATGAATATAATATTAGATGAAGAAAATTGATCATAAGATTTGAGCTTCAGATATAGCTTTAAGTTTACTTGCTGCTGAAGTAAAACACATATTGGTTTAGTCTTAGAAATAAAAATAGTTTTTGATAAGAAAACTATTTCTTTTTTGAGAGAGAGAGAGAGAAAGGGTCTCACTCTATAGCTCTAGCTGGTCCTGAACTCACTAGAGAGCCCAGGCTGGCCTCAAACTCCCAAGTGCTAGGATTACAAGCATGTACAACCATGTCCAGTTTATGTGGTGCTGAGGAATTGAACTCAGGGCCTTGCACTTGCCAGGCAAGCGCACTAACCAGTGTGCTATTCCTCCAATCCAAGAATTTTTTTTTTGAAAAATTAAAGATGCTAAAGGAGTTCATGCAATGAAACTGGTGCCTAAATGGCAACTGGATCTTTTAAATTTGTCCTTAAAATAGGAGTTGCTCATTGAGAGAAATTGTTGAGGACTTAATACACAGATTTGGATCTTTAAATGAAAATACTTGGGGCTGGAGGAATAGCACACAGTTAGAGCCCTTGCCTAGCATGTAGTCGGCCTTGACTTTGATTCTCCAGTACCACATAAGGTGGGCATGGTGGTGTACACCTGCAATCCAAGCACACTGGAAGCTGGGGCAGGAGGACTGCCAAGTGTTTGAAGCCAGCCTGGACAGCATAGTTCAGGATCAATCTGGACAACAGAGCAAGGGCCTGTCTCAAAGGAAAAGAAAAAGAAAGAAAAAGCATTTGAAGAAAACTCAGCAGCCATCGATTGATTTTTTTTTTTCATAGATTCAGTTTGAAGAATAGTAATAAACACTTAAGTACCCACCACCAAACTTAAGAATGTAACCAAGCTGGTACCAGTGTCATTGACCTATAATTCTAGCATTTTGGAAGGCTGAAGCAAGAGGATAAGTTCTAGCACAGCCTGAGCAAGTTAGCAACTTAATGAGAGATTCTGTCTCAAAATCAAAAATAAAAATGGGTTGGGGAAGTAGTTCAGTATGCATGCTCTGGATTTATCACCAGAAATATATATATATATATATATATATATATATATATATATATCTCCAATATTTTGTTTTTATGTTCTTTTATTTTTATTTACATATTATATCTTGATCATTTTTCTTTTCCTGTCCCCTAGCCCCTTCCATCCCCTTTTCCCACTCCATGAAGTCTTAGTTTCTGCCATCTCTTTCACTTTTTTAATGATTTCTTTTTCTCATATTAGAGAAACCATGTGATACGTAACCTTCTGTGTCTGATTCATTTTGCTGAGCATAGTCTCAAGGTGTACACATTTTCCTAAAAATTATTCAGATTTATCTTTCTTTAGGCAGAGTAGTACTCCATTGTGTATATATACCACATCTTCTTTATCCATTCATCTGTTGATGGACATACTGGCTTTTATAAATTGTGCCACTATATATGTGGGTATGCACTTATCACTCTTATATGATGACCTTAATTCTTTTGGGGATGATACCTAAAGAGGTCTAGCTGGGTCAAATGGGATATATATTTTCAGTTTTTTGAGGAATCCCCATAATGATTTCCATAGTGGTTATACCAGCTTATAGTCCCACCAACAATGTAGGAGGGGTTCTTTTATCTACAGCCTCACCATTTGTTTGTTTGTTTTTTTTTTTTTGAGTTCTTAATACCAGATGTTTTACTGGAGCTAAATGGAAACTTAGTGCTGTTTTAGTTTACATTTCTCTGATGGCTAAAGGTGTTGAACTTTTGGACTTCTTCTGAGAACTGTTAATTCATTTCTTTTGCCCATTTTTTGGTCAGGTCTTTTATTTCAAATGATTTAATTTTTAAGTTTTTTCAGTTCTTTGCATATATATATATATATATATATATACACACATAATTTTAAGACAGGATCTTGCTCTGTAATCCAAGATGGTCCTGATTTCACTTTGTAGCTCAGGCTGGCTTCAAACTCATGGCATCCTCCTGATTCAGCCTCTGGAGTGCAGGAATCACCAGCACATACCTCCATTCCTAGCTTAAGTGAATCAATTCTTTATATCTTTTGTGGTTCTTCTGCACTTTCCCCCACACCTCTGGTTCTGAGGCGGGCTCTCTTTGAGTCATCCGTCAGTGCCTGTGTCCAGTTACTTTGCTCACTTCTTATTTTGGTGTCATGCCTGATTGTGGCATTAATTTCATCAACCTTGTCTTAGAGGTCTGAAATTCTGTCCTCACAATCTTCAAGCTGGTTTCCTCTACTTTCAAATGAATCTCTCTCTCTCTCTCTCTCTCTCTCTCTCTCTCTCTCTCTCTCTCTCTCTCTCTCTCTCAAGACAGGGTCTCACTCTGTTGCCCAGGCTGATCCTGAACTCACTGTGTAGCCCAGGCTGGCCTTGAACTAGTGGCAATCCTCCTGCCCAGACTCTTGAGTGCTGATACTACAGGTGTGTACCAGACTCCTGAGTGCTGGTATGACAGACATGCCTCACCACACCCAGCTTAGAACAATCAATTTTTATTTAATGGTATTTATATATATTACCCATTACAACTCAAACACAAAGCTAATTTGATTGTTACCTACTATTCAGTAAGAAAAGTTTCCAAATATTTTTTGAGACAGTATAGTATCTCAAGCTAGTCTTGAACTATGTAGCCCTGAGTAGCCTTAGAGTCATGGCAATCCCCCTGACTCAGCCTCCTGAGTGCTGAGATTACAGGCATGTGCCACCATGCCTGTTGAATTTTTATTTGAAGGTGAAGAAACAAGGCCTTGCACATGCTAGGCAAGCACTTTAACCACTGAGCAATATCTGGGATAATCTGGGCACACACCACTATGTCCAGTTTATATGGTTCCGGGGAATCAAACCAAGGGCTGCTGAGCTATGCCCCAGCCCTTGTATACTGTATTGTTTAGGGAATAATGATAAGAAAAAGTACTGTACAAGTTCAATGTAGATTTGTTTTTTTCCTACATGATTTTCCACCATGATTGGTTGAAATGGCAGATGTGGAATCTGTAGGGAAGGACCTGCAGATACAGATGGCAAACGGTCAGCTGATCTGCTCAATGGATTCTCAAGGCAAGCCAGGAAGTCCTGGTATAGTCACTCGGGAAGTTAAAGAGAAACTATGGGCTTGAAACAGACATTCTGAGTCAGTAGATGTGCAGTCCTGGAAGGTACACTTTAATACTGTTGCCTAGCAGAAGTCCTAGACCCCTCCATAATCATAAGAGGGAGGGGAGTGAAATGGGTGAGTGATAGAACAGGTAAGCAAGGCCTGGCACCTGCCTGTCCCACGTAGCACCATCGCTTTCTCCTCTGCCACTCCTTGCTCTCAATTTTTCTGTCCAAGGACAGGAGGCAGATATTGTAAGGTACTGAAAACATATGCTGAAGACTTTAACAGTTTTCATTAAAATCTACAGGGCTGGGGGCAACAAATAATAGTCTAAATTGATATGTAAAGAGTCCAGTAGGTGGTAGGGTCATCTGTCCTTTATCAAATCAATGTTATTGCCTGATCTTGGGTGCTCTTAGAAGTGTGAGACAGGTCTGAGTGTCCTGTGAAACACTGGAGGCCTTCAGGCCTTGTGATCTGTGTAAATAGTCTGCTTGACTGCCTGTCTCTATACTTTGGCAGCTTCAAGCCCATCAGTCTGGCTGGCTGTAGGGTGACTTTGTGTCTCTTCTCTCAGAGTCTTGAGAGAGAGAGTCCACTCTCCGACCAGCCATTGAGGGGTCTACTTTGGGATTATGGGCCAGAGCAAATTTTGATGTATGTTTCTGTGTAAGTGCAAGCTTTGTGTTTGCTAGATTACAACATAGAAATGTAGAGGATTAAGTACATATTTATATATTTTTCCCCCTTCAGTTTTTTTTTCTAAATAATAGACATTGTATTCTTAGGTAAATTATAATGCATTTTTAATGTCAAAACTATAAATAAATTTTATAGGTGAAACAAATGCCCTGTGCTGTATTCAGGATAGCCACCAAGTGTTTTTACAATAACATCATTATTGTTTCTTTGTGTTTTAATTCTAAGTATATGTTAAGTTATAAACAAAGTAATGTGATTTATTTTTTAAAGTTTAAAACAACAATGCTGTATATCAGTATTTTGTCTTGTATTGTGTACTGACTTAAGTAAAGGTTTAATGCAATTGGATCCTAGTCCTCCCTGTCCTAATAGAAGTCCTCACTTTGTTCCTTAGTTTACCCACTGTAGAAATTCAGAGGCAGGTTGAAGGCCTTGCATGTGTATCAATTACATAAAGTCAACAGAAATAAAAACCACTTTTATCCATGATTTAGTAAAATAAATCTCTAGTTATAGTTCTGTACATAAAGCAGTTGTATGACACCAACAGTTCTGTTTTGAGCTCAGAGTATATGATTACTATTTGGAGTTGATCTAAGATGTGTTTTATACTTTTCCATCTGAAAATCTAAGTGTCAAGATAGTTAATCTGATTTTTACGTTCTATTATTATTTTCCTTTTCAGATTCAATCCCTTTGTGGAACTTCTAAGCACCTTTTGTCCATGGAAGCGCTTTTTATATGATGAAGTCAGCAACTTAAACAAGGGTTGTGGGTTCTGGTTCATCTGCCATTGTTCATGAAGCTTGACATCTGAGGAGTACAAGGTGCTTGTGATGACAATATGACTAATAGTAAGGGAAGGTCTGCTGGTAATAAAACAAGCGATGGTCCAAGTAGCGGAGGAGGTTTTGTAGATTGGACTTTAAATTTAAACACAATTCAAACTGATAAGTTTTTAAACTTACTCTTGAGTATGGTTCCAGTGATTTACCAGAAAAACCAGGAAGACAGGCACAAAAAAGCAAACGGCATTTGGCAAGATGGATTGTCAAGCGCAGCCCAGACTTTTAGTAATAGATCGGAGCAGCATGTGGAGTATCACAGTTTCCCTGAGCAGTCTTTTCATGGGACTAATGGGCATGCACCGTCAGGCTGCAGCCAGAAGTATGACGACTATGCCAGCTATAATTACTGTGACGGGAGGGACACTTCAGAAACCACTGCCATGTTACAGGATGAAGACCTCTCTAGTGAGGGCGATGAAGATGTGATCATGGAAACAAACCAAAAATTACCAAAGGAATCCAGCGGCATCATGGCATTGCAAATACTTGTGCCATTTTTGCTAGCTGGTTTTGGAACAGTTTCGGCTGGCATGGTTTTGGATATAGTGCAGGTGAGTTTTCAGGTTAAACCTTACCAGCTAAAGTTAAACATTTTTTTTTTATTATTGCATTCCTATTTAAATGTCTTATATAGATGATAAAGCATTTTTTGTTATTCATTCCTGATTAAAACACCTTATGTTGTTTTTTTGTTATGTGTTATTTAATCTCAAATATTATTTTTAAAAATTAATTTTAGCAGTGCTGGGAATCAGACACAGGCTTCACACATACTAGTCAAGTGCTTCACCACTGAGCTAGATCCCCAGCCTTCAAGTGGTTCAATTTATTCCTTAGTAAAATCAATGAATGTTGGTTGTGGCAAAACATTATTCCCAGGCAGGTCTTTGTTTCTTCCAGTAGTGGGTGCCTATACTATATAATTGCAATTATTTTTTTCTGTTGTTTAGTTATTCCCATTAGCATTTGGTGGTGGCCTTTGTGTCCCATTTATAGCCTTTGATGTAAAGTTTAGTTTATGCAATACACCTCTTTGTTTCTTTGCTTTTGGTCTACAGGACGTCTTCTGTAGCTCCGGCTGATC
Organism: Ctenodactylus gundi; assembly: GCA_004027205.1. Taxonomy (NCBI): domain Eukaryota; kingdom Metazoa; phylum Chordata; class Mammalia; order Rodentia; family Ctenodactylidae; genus Ctenodactylus; species Ctenodactylus gundi. The sequence continues at coordinate 182,512 of PVKB01002667.1, read as the reverse complement.
CTGAACTCGCTGTGTAGTCCAGGCTGGTCTTGGACTCATGGTAATCCTATTGCCTCAGCCTCCCTAGTGCTGGGATTATAGGCGTGCGCCACCACACCCAGCTTTTTGTGGTGTTGGGGAATCGAACCCAGGGCTTTGTGCTTGCTAGGTAAACACTTTAATCTCTGTGCCATTCCTCCAGACCCAACCCTATTTTATTTAATCTTTTGTGGTACTAGGGATTGAACTCAGGTTCTTCGTACTGAGCCATATCCAAGCCCTTTTATTTTTCTGATTTGAGATAGGGTCTCTAAGTCACTAATTTGCCAGGCATGGCTCAAACTTGCTTTTCTCCTGCCTCAGTCTCTTGGAATGCTGGACTTATAGGCATGTGACACCAGGCCCAGCTTATGTTCCTGTTTTAGATGGAGAAAGTAAAGCATCATTTTGCCAAATCAGACAGCGAGTTAGTAGAATCAGGACTTCCAACCTAGGTAGTCTGCCTAAAGGGCTCTTCCTGGGACTCTTGGATCTGCTGCTTCTCACGATTACTATAGTGCCCAAACTGTATGTCAGGTTACCTGAGTATTGTTGGAGGATATTGTAAATTTTTGAAGGAAGCACAGTGACCTCTTTTGAACAACTCTATACACTACTAGCTCAAAGTGGTTTGACGTTTCAACATTAGATCATACTCTATTGTTCTTGGTGACATATTATTGCAAAATTGCGTTTTAACAGTGCTATGATTAAAAAGCAAATATCCCAGTGTGTGTGGTGGCACATGCTTGCAATCCCAGCACTCTCAGAGGCTGTGACAGTAAGGCTGTAAGTTCAAATGCTGCCTGGGCAATTTAGTGGCGTAGTGAGATCTTGTCTCCAAAAATCAAAAGAGCTGAGGAAGAAGCTCAGTATGAAGGCCCTAGGTTCCATTCCTAGTACTGCAGGAAAAAAGCAAAGAAAAAAAGTGAAAGCAAGTATTCATTTAAAAAAATCAAAAGCAGGAATGGAAAGTGAGAGTTTCCAATTACAAGGTTTGAGAATTATACAGTATCATGTAGGTGTATGCATATCCTATTACCAAAGAATTGTGACTATATAAAGTGACATCGAGGGTTTTTTCAATTGTGTTATTTCTTCAAATGTTTATTAAATGACTGGGAAATAAATACTTGTTATTTTCTTCTCATTTAATGAAAATATTTATGTGATATTAGGAATGCCAGGATTAAGAAAGTTTGGAGACTTTTGCAAGCATGTCTGGAAGAGTACAGAAAAAAATTATAGAAATTTTTTGGGACAAACAAGAAATCAGTAACTAGAGGCTACAGGAATAGTGTAGAGGTTAAAGTACTTATCTAGCAAGCTCAGGGTCCTGATTTTGATCCTCCAGCACCCACACAAAGCTGGGCTTGGTGGTACATGCCTGTAATCCCAGCACTCAAGAGGCTGAGGCAGGAGGGTTACCATGAGTTTGAGGCCAGCTTTGGCTCCATAGTGAGTTCAGGACCAGCCTGGACCGTATAGTTAGACCCTGTCTCAAAAAAAAATAGTAACTAATAACTCATTATTACATCAATACTAAGTTGTTTCAGATTTCATAGTAGTTGTCACATGAGTATTTGATTTGAGTTGAACTTCAAAAGGGTAACCAAAAGAAGTAACCTGAAGTGGTATATTTCAACAGACCCACGGTGTGATGGCATGTGGCTGAGGTGTTCTCTTTGTTCTGTTGTTTCTAACATTAAATCACATAGTTAGGTGTCTTAAAATGGTGATCTGGATATTATGTTTGTGGTTTGATAACAGTAATACCTATCTCATAGGTTTGTTGTGAAAATTAAATAAGTGAGTCTAAATAATGTTGCCTGGACAAATTGGTGAATGCCACATACTGTTAGTAATCATTAATACTGTTGTGTGGTGTTCACCTCCACCACGACCAACCCCCCTCCTCTTTGATCACCATCCTTGCAGTGTGGGCGGTTACATATTCCATTAGGATAGTAGAATCTTTAATCCAGCATAAAACGTGGCAAAATTGTTTGTTTTTTAGTTTTCAGGAATAGAAATCTAAGGTGCTACTCAGCCCTGAGTACTTTTTATTTTTCTAGTGCTACATATTTAACACAGGGCTCAAGCATGCCAGGCAAGCTCTCTACTACTGAGCTTTGTCTCTAGCCTGCCTCTGGATACTGTTTGAGGTGCATCCTTAGCTGCCTTGACTCTGGAGGGATTTCCCTTGTGGTTTTTTTTCTTTTTCTTTTCTTTTTTTCTTTATTTTTATATTTATTTATTTATTTATTTTGAGACAGAGTCTTGTGCTCCATAGCCCAGGCTGATCCTGAACTCACTATGAAGCCTGTGCTGCTCTCAAATTCATGGCAATCCTCCTGCCTCAGCCTTCTGGGATTATAGGTGTGCGCCACCACACCCAGCTTATCCTCAAGCACTTTAACTGCTGAACTATTCTATCTCTCTGTGAATTCTTTGATCCAGAATTTTATGGAAAACGAATCTGGTTAGTCTGTATGTCTGTCTCTCAATCTACTTAAGTGTTTTATGTCTTATGTTTCTTTCTTCCTTTTTCTCTTCTCTTTCTTGCTTTCCTGCCTCCCTCCTTTCTTTCTTTCTTTCTTTCTCTTTCTCCTTCCTTCCTTCCTTCCTTCCTTCCTTCCTTCCTTCCTTCCTTCCTTCTTTTTTTCTTTGTGATGCTAGGGATGGAACCCAGGGCCTTTGTACTATACTACATCCCCAGCCCATATTTTGTTGCATGGTTTTTGAGACAAGGTCTCTCCAACTCATTAAGTTGTCTAGGATGGGCTCAAACTTGTGATGTTCCTGCCTCAGCCTCCTCAGGTGCTGGAGTTACAAGCCTGTATCACTTGATTCAGCCAAACATTTCTGAACTCTCTTCAGGTCCCAGTTCAACATTCCCTTGGATTATTCTTTAAAGAAAATTATCTGATAGATTTAGATTTTACTTTTCTCTCTATTTTGGTATTAATGAAAAGATGTGTTTCTTAATACCTTTTGTCATGAAGTTAATATGCTTAGTTTATAAAGTTTCTGACACAAATATCTCCTTTTAGAAAAAATTCTTTTTGATGTATTGGGGATTGAACCCAGAGCCTCACATAGCTTGGAAAACACTATCCAGCTGGTCTTGAGCTCACTACATAGCCCACGCTGGCCTCCAACTCCTGGCGTATCTCCTCCCTCAGCCTGCTGAGCGCTAGGATTTCAGGCGTGCACCACCACACCCAGCTTATGTGGTGCTGGGGATGGGGATTTGAACCCAGGGCTTTACACTTGTTAAACAAGCGTTCTAATGACTGTGATTTTCCTGCAGACCTTCATTTTTTATTTAGAAGCTGGGTCTGTGTGAGTTGCCTGGCTTAGTTCCCCTAGTATGCAGTCCTGTCTCAACCTTTGGAGTAGCTGAGGTATTGGCGTGCATCACCATACACCCAGTGATAGTCACTTTTTAGCTGCATTTGTTAAATATATTGCTGTAATAGTTATGTAGTCTTTTTGGTCTAGAAAGTACTTTTATATCTGTTATTTTTATTATCATGGTATTTCCTCAAGGGCTGAACAAAGTAGTTATTATCTTCATTTCATTGATGAAAGGGTTAAGATCATAGCTGTGAGTCATCTAAGACTACCGGGCCAAGTTATGACAGATCCATGCCTAGAGGGACCTATTTGTTTCTAGTGTGGTTGTTACAATCCTGTGTTCCACATCCTCTTGGCTTTGTGCCCCGAAATGGGGACTGGACTATAGTGCCCCTCGCAATTCCTGAGATCAACTCTTAAGTCCTATTTTTTGACCTTGAGAAAACCATTTTACCTTTCTGAATCATTATTTCTTCATATGTGAAATTAGATAACACTAGTAGTGTAATTTGGGGGCAATTAGTGCTGGAACCAAGATTCCAGTCTGGATGATCTGGTTCCAGACCTACGCTCTTAACCACTAGCCTTACTAACTCTTCCCATCATAAAGTGGTAGAGCAGGGTGTCGAGGCATACCTAGTTTTCACAAGGCTGTGGGTTGATTCATATAAACTGGGCATGGTGGTGCATGCCTGTAATCCCAGCCCTCAGGAAACTGAAGCAGGAGTATTTCTATGAGTTCAAGGCCAGCCTGGGCTATCGCTATATAGTGAGTTTAGGACCAGTCTAGACTATGGAACAAGAACATGTACCAGGAAAAAAAAGAAAAAAGAGAGAGCCTGGAGGAGGAAGAGCACAGCCACTGAAGCACTTCTCTAGCTAGCTCCAAGCCCGTGGGTTGATTCCACAGCACCATATAAATTGGGTGTTGTGGTCCTTGCCTGTAATACCAGGAGGCTGGGGTAGGAGGATTTCTGTGAGTTCTAGCCAGCCTGGGCTACAGAGTAAAATCCTAATAAAGTAAAATTTGCAAACTTAAGGGTGTATACCATGTTAGATGTAGAATGGGATGTAGTGACTGTCAGCTGCCACTTACAGCTCCATTAAAATCTTCTCAACTAATTCAAAGTTTCAAAGCTCAGGAGGTTAGGATAAGCTAATATTTGCTGAGTAATGACCTGTGTAGTCCCTTGAAGTAGAGATCCAAGTTAGAAAAGCCCTGAGATTGAATTTTTAGTTGGTATTTGTTTGCAATCCATAGGAATTATGTTCATCTTGGGGAGCTGGTACAAACATGTGTCTTATCTTGATCCTTCTTACCCCCTTTCCTGCTCCATCTCTTCCCTCCCTCCTCCCCGGGCTCTTCTGCATCTTCGCAGAGCCTGCCTTCCTGTTACCTGTGTCATCTCTGTATTTTGCTCTAGGGATTTTTAGGCATGACATTGTTCTAAAGTTTTTTTTTAAGAGTGTCAGAATTTTATCTATCTATTTATTTATTATTTACAGCACTGGGAGGTGTTCAAAAATGTATCAGAAGTATTCATTTTAGTTCCTGCACTTCTTGGTCTCAAAGGGAACTTGGAGATGACATTGGCATCCAGATTGTCCACCGCAGTAAGTTTTTTCTGACCTCAAAGTATATTTATTACTTAATCTGTTGGTGTCTTATTAAGAAGTACTATATTAGGGAAATATTTTTCTTCTATCTGGTGAATTTCTAGACCTCAAGGCTATACTAAGTAGATATGACCAATGTCATACTCCGAGAATTCTCAGAGTTGTCTAGTCTAAGCATTAGAGGGCTTCTTTATCACAGGAAGAATACACTTACCTCCTTGGAGGCCAGGGCATTCTAGCAATTTCTGTGTTCAAGACATGTAGAAGTCAGATGCTGGGGAATCAAACTCGACTAACACTTGACTTAGCACTTGCCTAGCAAGCACTTTAACCACTGAACCTTTCTTCCAGCCCCTAAAGAGTTTTAAGAGTTTAACATTTTTGATAATATTGCCACTGGGATCTGGGGCATTGTTCAGTGGTCAGAAATTTGCCTAGTGTGTACAAAGCACCTGGGTTTAATTCCCAGCACCACATAAAGCTTAGCTGCGTGTGGGGGCACATGCCTGTAGCCCCAGCTTTGAGTTGTTGCAGGCTGAAGAACTGCAGTTGATCGCTGGCCACACCTCACATCCCTGCCAGGGGCAAATGTGAAATTCCTAGAAGTTTGTGGAGGAGGGCAGATGGTTGGAAAGGAATTACATTAAACATTGTTTTGGTTCAGTTAAGGCAAATGCTTTCTGTGGCCTGTGAAACTTCCTAAGCCCCTTCTTTATCAGTGAGGTGAAACAACATGCTAGGTGCCAGACGGTGATGAAGTATCCAGCGTTAGCTCTTATAATGCGCTGGCCACTGCTCTGGTAGCAGGGATATCTAGTAACCCTGTGAAGTAGACACTATCATTCCTGCTTTACAGGAGAGAAACTGAGGCTTCCAGTAGCTGAGTAACTTTCCTGAGGTCACAGCGCTAGGATGCAGTGGAGAAAGCCACATACAGGAGCGTTCCCTTCCCCTGCCAGCACAGACAACGGTGACACAGTTTATAAACCTGATAATTACTCATCTCCCCATGTAAGAATATGCTGCTCAGGTCTTGGTGTTAGCACCAATACAAAATATTTTTGACAAATAATATTTAAAGTTTTTTGTAGTATTCGTTATTTCAAAAATATTATTTATAGATAGAATCTTGTTTCTTTTTCTTCTGTTCAGTTGGGCTGCAGGTGATGCTGGGGGGTATTAGCTAGCCACGTACATGGAATCAAATCTCAGAGTCGAATTATTTTGGTAAACTCACTTTATTATTTTTAAATTTTTTATATTTTTATTTTCTGTGTCCTTCTATGACAAAGGATGAAGGAGGGAAGGTGTAGAATAACAAGTATCTAGAAACAAATAATAGAGGGATAAAAGCTTCTATCTGGGAGTGGATCCTGAGTGGGTTGCCCTGTTAGCCTATAATATAGCATGAAATCATTGTAATTATTGAATATTAAAAGGACTGGGGGATAATAGAACGTCCTTGGGCTGGAGCAGGAAGATACAAGGTGAAACTGGAACATCTTGTGGTGCTGTAAAACAAAGATATGCTTCAAAAAGGTAACAGGGCAGCATGCTGATCAGATCTGGGGTAATTTGCACCACAAAATAATGATAACCCTTGGGATAAAAGAAGGATCCACTAATTTATAAGAATCCAAGGTCTCTGCTGTAATGGAATTTATATACATAACTTTGGGTATCCATAGGGCAGCAAAGGAAATGAAGCAGGGTGAAGAATGGAGTGATTTCTGAGTGCTATTTTAGATTACAGGACTAAACTGAGGAACCTGAGTAAGAAAGTGAGTCAGCTGTATTAAACTATGAGAAGAAAAGACCACCAATGCAGATCACAGCTGGACTTGGGGCCGGAATACAAATAAAGATTAATATACTATCTCTCTATGTAATTCAAAATAATGCAGAAATCTTAAATGCTTAACAAATTTCCCTTTCTACTTCAATAGTTTTTTTTTTTTTTTTTTTTTTTGAGACAGCGTTTCTTTCTGTAGCCCTGACTGCTCCTGAGCTCACTATGGAGCCTAGGCTGCCCTAAGACTCTCAACAATCCTCCTGCCTCAGCCTCCTGAGTGCTGGAGTAACAGGTGTGCACCACCACGCCTAGCTTATGTGGTGCTGGGGAATTTAATTTGGGTACTTAGCGCTTAACTTAGTGCTTGCTGGTCAAGTGCTTTAACCACTGAGCCATTCCTCCAGGCCCAGATAAATATTTTCTTTAGACAATCTGAAAGATCAAAATTAGAATTCTTGATTTTCTTGGTTCTAATTTTGAAAATGGTGTCATGGAGAGAGCCAACCCTGATCTGAATTTTTTCCTCATTTCTCTCCCCCTCCCCCTGTTGCTGTGTGTGCTGCTCTTTGAAAGACCTAATGTACTTCTTGGCTTCATGTCCCAGTTTGCTCCATCTATATCCCCAACAAACAGCTGTCACATCACACTCCTGGGTTTGGACATGCACGTAATGTTGGTATTGTCTGATTTCAAGAGCATTGACTTGAGGAAGAGGCCCTGGCATTTGGGGCAGGGAGCTTTATGTTCTTAGCATCTGGATCTGGGCCTACAAGGAGATTGAGGCACAAGCTTCATGGGGGTATACTCCTGGTCCTATATGCTCCTTACTCTGTGGGGTGGCATTGAAGAACTTTTCAAACTGCATTTTAAGATACTTCTGCAAGATATTGAAACAAGATTGAAGGGGGGTGTGCATTGTAAACAGTTGCTTAAACAAAAAGTCTTAATACACTTAGTAGGTAATAGTACTAACATGCCAGGGTGTAACAATTATAGTTTTTGTCATCATCATCTCTTTTTCTGTAGTTCTGGCTGATCTTGAACTCACTATATAGCCCAGGCTGAACTTGAACTCATAGCAGTCCTCCTGTCTCAGCCACCCAAGTGCTAGAATTATAGATATGCATCGTGATGCCTGGCTCATGTGGTACTGGGGAATCAAACCCAGAGCCTTAGCACTTAAAAGGCTCTAACTGATGGGTTCTTCCTCCAATCCAATATTTTTTTTAACAATTAACAAATAGTGGTTGTTTGTAGAGAAAGCATTTTTTTTACTGAAATAACGAAAAATATGTGCTTTAAAAATGTACAAGAATTTCTCACATAGTATCTGCTGAAAAATCCTATCCATCTACTCTTGAAACAATACTAAAATTGACAAGAGAAGCTGGCACAAAGATGGAAATTCATTGCTTTTTTTGGTATCTTGAGAACTAGATACATGTTTCTATCATCACACTTTTAGTAAAAGTTTAAAGAAAAAATTTCAAGTGGTAATGTGAAATAAATACATTTTAAAATATTTTTTTAAAAAAAAGCTGGCCATGGTGGTGCATGCCTCTCACCCCCATCAGGTAGGCTGATGAAGCAGGAGGATTGCCACGTGTTTGAGTCTAGCATGGGCTACGTGAGAAGTTCAAGACAACCTGAACTACAGAGCAAGATCCTTTCTCAGGGGGAAAAAAAAGTAAGGGCCACAATCTTAGACGTATTTGAAAATATTTAGACAGCATCATCATCAATCCACAAAAATTTCAGTTTATTGAAGTATTTAATGAAGTTGTATCATCACTGTCAGCCAAATCTTCACACCTAGAATTGAATAGGAGATAAGTCTTTTATCAATTATTACATGATAGGAAAGCAAGTTCAATAATTTGGTGACAACATAGAGTTCTCAGTAGTAGCTAGATTGGCAAAGCTAGCCAAAAATTATCTTAAAAATGTTTAAATGCTAAAATATTTGAAATTTGATTAGTCACGGTTATTCCCTTATCCCAATAGTTTGTTAAACTTAGTGAAAGCTGAATGGTGGCTTTCACAGTTGCTCACTTGTCGTCAGCTAGAATATGTCAAGTATGCATCTAGCCTTTCATGTTCCAGAAGACGGAAACAAGCCGAGCTGTGGTGGTGCAGGTCTATAATCCCAGCACTTGGGAGGCTGAGGCAAGAAGACAACTGTGTGTTCAAGGCCAGCCTGGGCTACATAGTGAGTTCAGGCCTGGACTATAGAGTGACACCTTGCCTAAAAAAAAAAAAAAAAAGAGAGAAAAAGAGAGAGACAAAAACAGGGCTTGGGATGTAGATCAGTGAGTGGTAGTGTATTTGCTTTATATGCACAAGGTCCTGGGTGCAATCCCTAGCACTGCAAAAACAAAACAGAACAAAAACCTTCTGTAGCTGTACTAATGTTCTAAGAGTTGGCTGTGTCTTCCACAGCGTCCTCTCTGATGTCTTCTCCCACTTCCGTTTTCTTTATCAGAACTGTAGGATCCCCTAGTGGAACAAAGTCTGTTTTGAGAGAAGAGAATAAAAGTTTTGAGAGGCAGAAGTGAGAACATTTGAGGACAAAAAGTTATGAGAACGGGAGTTAAACAGTGGCTCTTGTTCCACTTGTTGGAAAGTGAACTCTGTTCTGATAAATGTAGTTAAACATTCAGGCATTTAAGCAACTTGGTGACTTTGCCAGGAAAAGTGAAATTTTGCCTTGCTCACCTCAAAGAAAATAATGTCGATAAGCACAGTTCTCAAACATTCTCTGTCATTTGTTTCCAGTTAAGTCCTAGGTTACACACGCCATTCATTTGGAAATAGGCAATGATATTTGAAATCTGGTTATAGAAGAATTCGCTGCAAGTATCTGGGGGTAGTGGTGCCGCGCACAGTGTCATCGCTGGAGAGGCTGTGGTGGGACGATCATGAGTTGGAGTCTAGCCTGGTCTACGTAGTGAGCTTAAGGTCAGCTTAAGCTAGTCAGCGAGACCTTGTCTCAAAACAAAACAAAACCAGAAAAACAATAGCAGCAATAAAAGCTGCAAGTGAAATTTGCCATTTAATTATATCACACAATACTCTTAAATCTAATAAAGGCTAATTTAATCTTAGTTAAAAATTTCTATAGTGGTGTCTATCTATTTATCTATCTGTGTATTTACTTATCTACCTACCTGTGTATTTTTTTGAGACAAGATTTGTCTTTGTAGTCAAGATTGATCCTGAACTAGGTAGCCCACGCTGGCCTCGAACTCATGGCAGTCTTCCTGCCTCGGCCTCCCCAGTGTTGAGATCACAGGCATGTGCCACCACCTCCTGCTTATGCAGTGCTGGAGGGTCAAACCCAGAGCCTTGCACGTGCTAGGAAGTGCTCTAACTGCTGAGCCACGTCCCAGGCCCTCTTCTCTTTTTCTTAATGTTTTTGCTGCCACTACCTTAATTTAGATACCTGTTGTCTCAGTTGAACTTATTATAGCAGATTCCTGCCTGTGCTCTCTGTTTCCAGAGAGAAGTTCGAAAAAAATGTAATTTTTTAAACTTAAAATTAACACTAAATTGTTTGTGATGGTACATGCCTGTAATCCTAGGAGGCTGAGGCAGGAGGACTTCCATGAGTAAAGGCCAGACTTGGTTACGTAGTGAGTTTAGAACCAGCCTGGACTATAGAGCAAGATCAAAAACAAACAAACAAACAAACAAACAAAAAAAAAAACCCCTAAAAAACAAAAAAGCAATATTTGAAAGCTTGGCTTTTTTCATGAATGTATATGAAAACATAATTCTTTCTGAAAAACTTTCCAATTTCTTTTTTGAGACCGGGTCTCAATCTGTAGTCCAAGCTAGTCCTGAACTCACTGTGTAGTTCAGGCTCATCTGGAACCCACAGCAATCCTCCTGCTTCAGCCTCCTGAGTGCTGGGATTACAGGAAAGGGCTACTATCCTCGGCCCTTGTGCTAGTAAATGGGACTGAGAATCTTGAGCTTGCTACATAAGACCTCTAACCACTGTGCTATTCCTCCAGCCCCAAAATTTCCCAATTTTTTGAACGAAGTATTTATTTTCACTTATAAAGACTAGAGGTAAAAATCATTATAGCTCTAGAGAGCCAATCTCTGATTACTTTAATCTTTTTGTTGCATAGAGTCTTTTTTCATTTTTATGATTGTCTACTGGAGAATCAGGCTAAATGAGCTCACAGGATGATAAGGAGGGTATTCCGTAAGAAGAAAGACGGAGACCTTCAGTGGAAACTCTTCAAAGACGCCCTGCTCATTCAGGCTCGTAGAGGTCACTGCCCTCAATCCTTGCCATTCTATAAAACTGAAGATTAAATGGTAATATCTAAAAGATATTTCAGTAGCCCAGTGTTATACTTTTAAAAAGGGAGTTAAATAATGATGAATTCAAAGCAACTTTATGTCATCCTTTTATGTGAGTCATAATTGTAAACCAGGCCTAGCGGCTCAAGCCTGTAATCCCAGCAATCAGGGAGGCTGAGGCAGGAATATCATAAATTCAAGTCCAGCCTGAAAAAAAGCTTGGGGATGTATGTAACTCAGTGGGAAGACCCTGGACTCAACCTCGTCACAAACACACACACACAAAGTCATTATGTGTAACTTTGCTGGATTCTTATCTTTCCAACATATATACATATTATTATAGATAGGTAGTAGTCATATATTTAGAAATAAAGCAAGTACAATGATTCTGTAAATTGTAGAATTTAAGTTCTTTTATCTGAGATCTAAATTTTTCTGATTCTGAATGCTAGATATAAGGGTCAAAATGGAGTTCAGGGTCCTAAAGATTATATATATATATATATTATGTATATATATACATATATATATAACATATATGCATATATGTATATATATGCAGAGCTTTTCCGAGAGCAAATTGCCTAGCTAAATTCAGTTACCACCTTTCTACTGTAGGCAGAACTGATTTCTGTTGCTTCGGATCTCTTCTGAGAAAACATCTGATTCTCTGAAGTTATTTTGTGAAACTCTCACCTTTCTAATTTATTCATTAATTTTTTTCAAACCCTTACTATATGCTGAACAGTGCTCTGTGTGCTAGGGTATAAAATTTAATAGTATAAGCAATTAATTAAATAGTGTAAGGTCGTACTCTCAGTCTGGGTTTGGCCTGGAAAACAAAGCCTTGCCATCTATTGTAGCTATAAGAAACTTTACGGGACATTTTGGCCATAAAAATGTGAGGAAGATGGAGAAGTAAAGATCTGATGATGTAGGAGAGTCAGGGAACAGATGGAGCTCTGGTGGAGGGGAAGAAAACCACGTGTGCTTCACATCTACTGTTCCTGGGCACCTCCCAGAAAGAATGGCCTCCTCTGCACTTGTGCCTTCCAAGTTTTAGACAAGTTTCTGTCACTCAGACTGTGACTGGAAGCTGTAGGGTGGGGACTTTGGAGTGTAGTGCCAGGCCTTAGAAATGGGCTGGTCGTGAGAGTACCAAGTGAATCCGGCATGTTAGCATGTGTAGGTCATGGCACTCACCCATTCTGTCACTCCTGCATCCCTTGATTTTCCCTGGACCCTAATGTGTATATATGCTTCCATTGCGCCTTGAGCAACCCTGGAGTGTTGATATCTTATACTTTTTCAGGGAAACAGATTGGTTCTTAGAGAGTACACGTCTTTCTAAGTGTCATTAAAATAATACTATTTTTTCTCTAATTTTGCCTGTTTGTTGAACTCTAAGCCTTAGGTAGGCTCACTTTTTAAGTATTGCTTGTACACATAAGTGCTGGACAGCTACAGGTTGTTAGAGCCATTAGCGAAGATATCGTTAGTAATTTAGACGAGATGGGACATGTTCAGGTTGGGATGGCTGTAGATGCTTCAGTAATTTAGGTGCCCAGGTTAAGTAAAGAAATATATAAATGAAGGCTGCATGACTGATTCTGAAATGCTGAGAAACATCAATATTTGCATTTGCTGGATACTTGAGAGTAAAGTCCAGAGTGAGATTACAGAATAGGCTTGGTGACTCAGTCAGCAGAGGAGCGGTTGATCCAGCACTCACCCTGCTGACGCGAGGCGCAGGGACTGGGTGCTGACCGGCCCATGGCTGTAACTACCATGGGCTGCCACCCTATGTGTCTCCCTCTTTATCCACTCATCTGTAGATTTTTTTCTTTACATTTGAAAGTCTTCCATGATCAAACAATAATGAATAATGGTGAGATCCAGTTCAGTATAGGATTTTTACTAATGATTGTTCATTGCTTTTCAAATGCCTAATAGAAAAGCTTGGCAGAGGGCAGGGGGTGTAACACAGCAGTTGAAGAGCCTAGGGCCCTGGTTTGATTCCGCAACACCACATAAGCCAGGTGTGGTGGTGCACGTCTGTATCCCAGCACTCGGGAGTCTGAGGCAGGAGGATTGCTATGAGTTCCAGGCCAGTCTTAGCTTTATGGGAGTTCAGGGGCAGCACTGAACTACAGAGACCCTCTCTGGAGGAAAAAAAGAAAAAGAGAAAAACTTGGTAGATTTAGATATACATTTTTTAAAAATCCTAAGTATTTGAGAAAAAGATTGTAGCTCACAGAGCAATTGAATATGTGAATAAATATCATAATTATCGTATTTTAGAGCACATTCTTCCATTTAGCAGAAAGAAGTAAGATGTATACATTTTAATAATTTTCAGGCACATGATTAAAATTTGTGAACGGAATGCATTGTTATTGCTAACAATTTTAGTCGTGATCAAATGTGAATTATATACATGAGTGATTTGTTTCTGTCTTTTTTGTCAACAGTTCTTCAAGTTACCTTAGGGTTATGAATGGAATTAAGTGTTAGCAACTCATAATTATGTCATCATTTATATGAGGCCTCAGCACACAAGATTTGACTTGTTAAAATAATACGTAATGATGTGAGTTGTAAAACAACACCAGCAAGTAGATGGATAGTAATACTAACTGGTCTGCAATTTCTTGTGATGAAAAGGGGCCAGAGGGAACAATAGGAGAGTGGGGAGAGGTCACTAAAGTAAAAATGGTGGAGATGTGATATGTGTACACACTAATTCCCCCATGTGATCTATTTACAATGTATCACAAACATATGCCAATTAAAATAGTAATTATGGGAAAATTTTTCTAAACATCTCAGCCAAGCTGAAAATTATATGGTAGGCTGATAATGAATGTAGAATTATATTCAAAGGACAACGTGAACTCACCAGATTAACTGAAGGATTATTTTGTACTGTAAGACTTCATGGCTGTTTTGACAGAGAAGACAGCAAAAAGCATGTTGCATGTTCCATGAATATGTCCTCCTTGCCAGGTAAATGTTGGGAAGATGGACTCACCTATTGAAAAATGGAACCTGATCATTGGCAACTTGGCTTTAAAGCAGGTAAGTGATACAGGTATTTGTTCAAAGAGGTTGTTTACAGGTTGGGATTCCTTGTGAGAATGGAGCAAAATTTGGTGCTATGAAGTCTATTGCTCATTGTTTCAGGTGACCTCAAAACAGTACTTTAGTACCTTGAAAAACTGATAGATTCAATGAGTATTGATGATTTCTGAAAGCTACTCTTTCTCCAGAACCCAACCAACTTTTTCCACATATGAAAAAATATATGAAATATGGAAAAGGACATAAAATATTTTATATCATAACTGAGAAACAGAGCTAGAGTTTGTTAGTGTCCATATAGGTAAATATGTAAAACTTATTTAGGCATTAATTATCTTTATTTGTGGTTTATGCATTTGCTTTGTTGCCCAGACTTCCTCAACTACTTGGGCTCAAACTGTTTTCTTTCCTCAGTCCCTCAGAGGGCACCTGGCACTACTGGCTTATACCACCATGCCAAACCTGCTTTAATTTTTCAAAGTGCATTATTTGTCTAATTAAGCTGATTTCTCTTCTACATATTATCATCAGTCATTTACTTAAAGTGATCTTTTCTTAATTTGTTAGTGTTATTAATATTGGCCTAAACAGAAATGTTCAGGTACCCGAAGCCATGGATAATATAATCTTTGGCTCTTCCCAATCTCAGGTTAAGTATCCTTTCTACTCTGCTCCTGTCCTCTCTTGCCTGTAAGAGGACATTCCTCCAGCCCCGAGTTTATTCTTAAATGTCTCTTTCTCCCAATGGCTAAGAGCACTTGCAGCTAGGAATATATTTTGATCACTGCTATAGCTGAGCACCAATCTTAATGAGTTTGAATAAATACTAGTTGAATCCAGGCTTGGTGAAGCATACATGAAATCCCAGGTACTGAGGAAGTGGGCTGAGGCAATCCCCAGTACTTCAAACAGCACAGCTACCAATACCACGACCCAATCAAAAACTAATTGAGTTAATGGATTTAAGTAACTTGTCAGAAGACAAAGTGACAGATAAGAGTCACACTGTACCGTTGAATCTTAAGACTCTGTATCTTACCCACATGGCCTGTTGAGATCACACTTCAAATGTGTGGATTGGGCATGTTCAGTCTGAACATGGTGTTAGTTGATCTGTGGGTCACCCCATCACAGTCACTTGGGGTGCTTGATAAACATAGGCTCCTTGACTCCGCTGCACATCCACCTCCACTAGATCAGGACAGTTTGAGAGCCTGCTGTCTTAGAGAATATTAAAAGTAAAAATAGTAGCTTCTTTAGAAGGTAAATAGCTCAAAGTGTTGAGTACTTACTTGAAGCGCTTCTGACTACCTTGTATGTAGTATTTACATAAAATTTTTAAATGTTTAAAAATTTTTAAATTCACTTAGATTTTATTAAAAATGTTTAGGTTCAAGCAACGGTAGTTGGTTTTCTAGCAGCTGTGGCGGCAGTTATCCTGGGCTGGATTCCAGAAGGCAAATATTACCTAGATCATTCCATACTCTTGTGCTCGAGCAGCGTGGCAACGGCCTTCATCGCCTCTCTTCTACAGGGTGAGTGCGTGTGGAAATGGCAGCTCTCCGCCCTTTATTTTTGATTTACTTTTCAAGATGTTAACTGTTTTTATTTAAATGATATTTGTTCATGAAAACAACAGAAAATGTTTACCAGAAGCTTTAATAGTAGCATATTTCAGATGTCTGTATTTCATTTCTTATAATCTATCATGGCTTTCCAAGACTGTCTGCTAGCCTTAGGTATTCTAGTATAGCTTCCAAATTAGATCAAGAAAATAGCATAGACATTAGTTCTTTTCTTTCTTTTTTTTTCCCCCAGGCTGGTCCTGAACTCACTCTGTAGCCCAGACTGGCCTTGACCTCATAGCAATCCTCCTAACTCAGTCTCTCGAGTGCTGGGATTACAGGTGTGCACCACCACACCTGGCTGATGTGTTGCCTGGGTATAGAACCCAGGGCCTTCTGCTTGCCCTGTAGGCAAGCACTTTAACCACTGTATTATTCCTCCATCCCCTGACCCCCACTCACTGCAGTCCTGCCTCAGTCTCCCAAGTGCTGGGATTACAGGCACGCTCTACCACACTAGGTTTTAGACATCAGTTCTGTAAGTTACATTAATTGAGAAATTCCTTTCTGGAAATCATGCAGGAGATTTACTGGTTCATTTCTTTAGTAATATGCATTCCAGGAATTCTGAGTTTTGAAACACTAAAAAATTTTTAGCTTTCAGATTTTAGGAAAGAAAAAAAGGTCTTCACTGTTTCTAAGGCAATACAGATAAAACACTGTACTTAGCATATTGTTGCCTATAGAATGTTAAAGGACTAGAAATTCAAAACATTAACTGTCTTAGACCTCAGTTGGAGTAACCTGGTTGTGCTCATTTGCTAATGTAAGCTCTGTGTTGGACAGCGAACGTATTAGGAGTCAAAAGCAGAGAGATTTGTCTCTTCTTATTTTAAAATTGTCATCTTGTGCATTTGTCACCTGTGAAGTTAACAATGCAAGATTCCTATGTCAGGGGTCATCCAGTACTCCTAACTTTTTAGCTAGGTTCTGGGAATCTAGGGAATCTTATAAAAATTATGACTTGGAAACTGGGCGTGGTGGCACATCCTGTAATCTCAGTACTCAGGAAGCTGAGGCAGAAGGATTGCTTTGTGTTCCAGGCCAGTCTGAGCTGTGTAATGAGTTCGGGAACAGCCTAGATTATCTAGTGAGACCCTGTCTCAAAAAATAAATAAAATCAAATAAAAAAACTAAGACTTGACTTTGGAAATACATTCAAGCATTTTGTTTTAGTACTTAAATAGTATCAGAGGCAATTTCTTGTATTTATATGGAATTACTGGAATTGAATGGAGTTAACACTTAGCCGAATCAGAATGAAGTGAAATTTTAGATAAAAGAAAAAAGGATATGACATAAGCCATCAGTATTTATATGCCCATGTACTTCTACTTTAGTTCTGATTTTATTCCATTTAGAAAATACTGTTTAAAATTTTTTAGTCTAGCCAATGTTTGAAGTGCTTACAATTTTAAAAACTATCCAAAAATTTCAATTTAAAAAATACCACACATTTGTCTAAAGCTTACTTTGAATAATGTGTATTCTAATTTTGTGGTGGCTTGTCATTTTAATCACCTTGGTATATGTGAAGCAGATTCTATAAACCACATTTTGTAGGTGAGAAAAGGTCTCAAGTGGTGACTCGCCCAGTATGTCAGCTCTGTACAGCAGAATCAGAACTGAACCATGTTTTCTGACTTCAGCTCTTCCCATTGGTTGCTGAATGCAAAATCTCTGTTTTCAGTTGAAAAGATGTAGAGGGTGCTGCCATGGGAGAACTTTCCCTGCAGACCTTTACATGTGCTGGTTTTGGAAAAAAGGTTTTTATGTACTCACTTTTGTTAGATTATTGAGAAACTTTTGCTATTGGTTCTTTTTTCTTTTTGCAGTGGTATTATGAGAAAGTCCAGTGACTGAAAAAGCTTCCAGAGTATAAGATGCAAGGCATTGTTTGATATAAGACAAAATTCTAGTTTTTACAGTTTGGCTTTATGAGATGTAGTAAAAAACACTGGTCTAGAATCACAAGCTATATGACCTTACTTAGGCCAGAATTAACCCCCCGGTGTCCAATACCATAGTTTTTTGGATTTCTTTTATTAATATAATAGAATAAATACACTTACAGTCTTTTTTTTATTCTAAAAGTTTGGTGAGATTTTGTTAATTTTTTTTTCCATCACCAAATTTAGGTTTCAAATTGACTTAGTGCACAAATGCACTAAATATTTTAAGTTTTTCTTTTACTATATCTTCTTAATATTGGCATGAAAAAACTATGTAAATGGATATGGACACAAATGTTATTTTTCTCCTATTTGTATGTTTCAAGAAAATAAGGATTTAAGAGTTCAACTTCACAGCCACATTTTTATCGTCTGTTTGGAGGTCTATAGGCAGAAACTTTGGGTTTAAAGAATATCTTGTAGCTGAGGGTGGTGATATACATACACCCATGCTCTCATTTACTCAGAAGACTTTGGCAGGAATATCATAAGTTTTCAGCCAGACTGGGAAATTTAGCAAGACCTTGTCCCAAAATTAAGAAATAAAAAGTGTGAAAACATAATTCAGCAATCTTTGGGTTGAATTTCCATTATGACAGTAACAAAATTAACCCCCCCAAAAGTCTACATAATTTAATTATTTCCTACTTCTTAATACTTCAACACTTAGTAATGAGATGAAGCAAATATCTTGAGCTACCACCATATGTGAACCAATCTGTTTTGTTGGCCTTCCACCTAGTGGGTGTACATAAAAGTATGATTCGCCTTTGGTATTTTCATGCTTTATTTGAGAGCTAAAATCAAGATCTTAGGGCTTGATGCACACACATATGTTACATATAAGACATAACCCATTACTAAATATAAAATTTTTTCTTTATACAATTTTACAATAGCTTTCAGGTCTTTAAGTGCATCACTGAACTTCTCAAATCTTCTGTGATTTCCACTTAGACTTTGTTGAAAGACATTCTGCTAAAACATTACAATAGTAAAATATTTGCTTTGCATGAGCAGCATATCTAAACTGTCTAACCAGACTACTGTGCTGTTTGTCTGTCAATATATTTTGGTATGTAAGGCATTGATTTTGTATAAATCATGGCATCGTAAGTAATAAATGTTATTCTTTCTAGGAATAATAATGGTTGGAGTTATTGTTGGTTCAAAGAAGACGGGCATAAATCCTGACAACGTTGCGACACCCATTGCTGCTAGTTTTGGTGACCTCATAACTCTTGCTATATTAGCTTGGATAAGTCAGGGTTTGTACGCCTGTCTTGGTAAGTTGACTTAAAACTAAATTATGCACACTCAGAGTCTTTCTGTAAATATTGTTGCATCGATGGCATGAAAACCGTGATGACCTGTGTCTGTTTTATAGCTGGTTGAGACCAATCAGAACAGTATATATTTGTCACATACCTACTATGTGATGTTGTTCTGACATACTCTTTTTCGATGATAAAATTTAAAATTCTGTAAGGTAAGGGTTACCACCTGGATTTCAGATGAAAAAACTGAGGATCTTAGAAGTTATATGTTCTAGCCAAGCTCAGTATAACTCCTGGTAGGAAGACCGCACACAGATCTGTCCTTTTTGTTCTATTTGTGAGGCAAGCTGGGAGTCAGTCTGTAGCATTGTGTTATATTCTGAAATACGGGCTATTGCTATACATGAAATTTGCCAGTGAGGAAGTATTTTTTCCCCATCAGAAAAACATACTTGTAAGTAAAGCTTCATGGCAGTTAACAAAAATAATAATAAGAAAAAGCCCACCATGAGATTTAGCCTGAGGGCTGGAGGAATTGCACAGCAGTTAGAGCGCTTGCCTAGCAAGTGCGAACCCTGAGTTGTTGATTCCCTGGCACTATGTGAGCTGGGTGTTGTGGTCCCTGTAATCCCAGTGCACTGGAAGCTGAGGCAGGAGGATTGCCATGAGTTTGAGGCCTGCCTGGACTAAACAGTGAGTTCAGAACCAATCTGTACGACAGAGTAATGTAGTGTCTCAAAAAAAAAAAAAAAAAAAAAAAGAAACTTAGCATGAATACTCTATGAAGTTAAAATCATCTTACATATGTAATTCCTAATATGGCAGTGGAGAATTTACAGGAACTAATGAATTGTTCTAATGCAGACTTGTATTCTAAAGCTACTGTAAATGAGTATGAGGACTGGCTAAATGCTAAATATTAGTTTTCTTTTTTCTTTTTTTTTTTTTTTACATTCTGTATTAAAAAAGAAAGCCGTAGTACCAGGAAAAATAAGATAATTTGCAGGTCAAGCCAAAAGTAAACTTTTTTTCATATTTCCTCACTTCTTTTCATGAGTTTTAGATTTATGATACACTGAAAAGTCTTAAGAGTGGGCATGTAGTAGTATGCCCAAAGCCCTGGACTCAGTTCCTGGTACTGTGGAAAACACCTGTACTGCACATGCACACACACCCATACACCACCCCCCACATGCACACGCTCTACCCAAGACTCTTCTCTTCTCCAATTAAAGATACAGTAGGTTTTTTTTTTTGTTTTATTTTGTTTTGTTTTGTTTTTTGTACTGGGGCTAGAGTCCAGAGCTGTGGGATATTTGGCAAATACTCTACTGCTAAGTCAGCTGTTTTTATTCTGAGGAAGGGTCCAAGTCACTCAGGCTGTCCCTCACTTTGTGATCTTTCTGCCTCAGCCTTCCTAAGAGCTGAGATAAGAATGTGCATTACCACACCTGGAAGATATGTGTTCTTTAAGAGGTTTAATCTACCAAATGTAATAATTTTCTACATCTTTTAAGGATATCAAGCATACCTTCATTTATTTGTATATAAAAGTGCTTTGTATTATTTAGTGTGTGACATAGAAACAATATTCAATACGACTTGCTGTATGTAACTTGGGAAAGTTTTTCTTATTTAAAAGATAGGGTGCCACCCCTGGAGGCAAAATATAAGACAAGTAGTGATCATTGACCGGGCTGGAGGAATGCTACAGTGGATAAAGCACTTGCCTTGCAAGTGCAAGGCCCTGAGTTTGATTCCCTAGCACCACATAAAGCTGGATGTGGTGGCGCATACCTGTAATCCAAGCACTTGGGAAACTGAGGCAGGTGGATTTTCCTGAGTCCCAGGCCAGGCTAGGCTACACCAGTGAGTTCAGGACCAGCCTGGACTACAGAGCCAGACTGTCTCAAAAAAAAAAAAAAAAAAAAAAAGACAAAAATAAGTGGTCAGTGACCTAAGGACAAGACCTCATTTCCAAAGTTTGTGGTCATTGTACAGTACACAAGGATAATAAGTGTTCATGTTTACTCAGGATGATGTTCAAGTCACTACCACTTGAAAAATATCCTCATAGAAAATGAATTGTTAAAGAGATAATCTTCAGTTTAATGTATATTGTTGGGATGGTTAAATTGGTCACACTTTTTTCCCTTTTCTTAACTATACAATTTAGAAATACATGCTGAAGTCAAGGATTGGAACATTAAATTATGCCTAGTACCAGAGAACGTGGACTAATATTCTCTTACTCTGTGAAGCTCACTGGGTCTGAATCCATAGGCAGGCTATTAAGCTCTACTGGAGAAGGGGGACTGTCGTCAGTAGTCTGGATACTCCTAAAGAAAGTATAGCTTATGCATGCTTGATGCACCTTTCCCCAGCCTAACCAGCTAGATGAGTCTCTCTCCCACTTTGAGGAGGAGGTAAAGGAGAGGAAGGGAGACGAGGAGGAAAGCTTTCTTCCCAGTATTATTAAGAGGGTAGAAATTTGACCGCTATGCTCAGGAGCATTGAAAATGAGAGTGGAGTGGAGGGTTGGTGATTGTTCCAGAATAAGTTCCCCTATGTACATAAAAAAGAAAGATATACAATTTGTGGATATGGATGCCTAATTACCATTAAGTCATTCCTAATGCATTCCTCATCTGTTTGCTAAATACCAGAGTTTATCATCAGTTAAAGAGAATGGCATCGAAGAGTGTTATGATAAATATGACAGTTGTTATAAAGATATAGATGAAGTACTGTGAATTTCAGAAGATAGATCAACTGTTAAGAATAATAAGTATTGATTTTTAAAATATTTTAAAAATTGCACAAGTGATAAGCTCTCTTATAAAACACTTAATTATAATATGTTGTTGCTTAAGGCTTTTAATATTTTGAATGTTAAATAACATGCATCAGTAGTTTAAGTGGATCAAGGAATAAAAAGGTAAAATGGAGTATACTATAGTAGAAATGGCATTATTATTAAATACTGCTTAAGACTTTCTAGGCTTTTGCTTGCCTTTTGAAAGCTGATTCAAAGAAATTCAAGATGAACTGGAGTAGGTTTTACATTTCACCTATATTATTGATTCCCCCAAAGGAGTTTTTTAAAAAGTAGATTACAGATTGATGCCATAGTTCAGTTAACAGTTAAAAGTAGTTCTGAAATGTCATTGTGTTTGGATGGCTAACACCTCTGTATCTCGAGCACTAGGGGGCCTCAGAGGATCAGCAGTCAGTTGTCTTCTCTTTTTATTCCCACTACCAAGGTTAGAATAGGCGTGTTTAAATCCTAAGACCCGATTCATTTTACTGGGAAGCCTAGCTCTTAGAAATAGAGTTTAATTCCTAAACTATATTGAAAATACTTAGCAGACTTTAAAGGTGAAGAGGATTTCTTGGTAGCCATAGAGGCTGTGTAATAAGGTCTTGAAGAACTGAACATTTTTAAAAAAGCCTGAGGGTGTCAATCAAGATGATACAACAATTGTAAATAAATATGACCTAAATATATAAAGTAATTATTTGTATATATGAAGGTCTTCTGTACCCCACTTTCAACTATGGGTTGATCATCTAGAAAGCAAATCCATAAGGGAACATTGGATTTGCACTACATGTTAGTCCAGGTGGACCTAACAGAGATTTACAGGAATGTCCCACTCAATAGTAGCTCAATGCACATTCTTCCTTACCATGCACAGAACGTTGTCATCAAATTACCTATTAGGCCACAAAGCAAATCTTAATAGATTTGAGAAGACTGAAATTACATTGAGTGTCTTTTCTTGCTATGATGATATGAAAATAAAAATCAGTAACAGGAGGAAAACTTAAAAAATTATAAAGTTTTGGATACAACACATGCTTCTGAACCACTAGTGGGTCAAATAAGAAATCTAAAAAATGTCTTGAGATAAACAAGATAGAAGTATAATGTACCAAAACTTAAGTAGCAAAATCAGTTCTGAGAGAAGTTTATCGATGCCTATGTTGAAGAAAAAAGACCCCAAACAACCTAATATTTTTACCTAAGGAAATTGGAAAAAGAACAACAAACTAAACTTAGTTATCAGAAGGAAGAAACAATGCAACAGAAATAAATATAGAAAAGATATAGAATAATTCAACAAAATGAGGAGGGTTTCTTATTGTTTTTGAAAAAGCAAAGCATAATTGACAAAGCCTGAACTAGACTAAGAAAGGAAGAGAGAGTAATGAGGGAATGATTAAAACAGGCTATGTGCAGGTATAATTCTGCCAAAGTGAAACCCAGTAATTCTATATAACCAACATGTATAAAGAAAACATGTAGGACAAAAAAAAGAGATATAGGACAAAAGGAAAAAGAGAGAAGACTTGAGATCAGAAATGGAAGCAGAGACATGGTAATGGATACGTCAGAAATAGCAGGGGCCATACAGAACTATTTTGAACAATTATATGCCAACAAGTTAGCTAACCTAGAAGAAATGGATAAATTCCTAGAAATATATACCTACCAAGATTAAATCAGGATTAGAATGCCTAAATAGACCATTATAAAAGAGAGACTGAAGTAGTAACTTAAATATCATGACAGAGAAAATTCCATGACTTGATGGCTTCACAGCCAAATTCAAGCAAATGTTCAAAATATTAATACCAATCCTCAAATTCTTCCAAAGAAAGAAAAAAAGAAAGAAAGAATATCCCCAAACTCATGAGACAACCCAAAGGCAAATCAACAAAACTTTAGTTCTACAACTGTGATGAACATAGCTGTGACAATTCTCAATAACATACTAGCAAGCAGAATTTAAATAAACAAAACAAAACAAAAAAAAGATCATGCATCATGAGCACATCTACTGATACCTAGGATGTAAGGTGGTTTTACTGTACTCAGAAACAGTGTAGTAGAGACATGGTAATGGAATCCCTCATGTGTTAGCCACCAAGGACTGGGTTAGTTAAAGACCATTCTTCCAAAGATGGGGTAAGGGGCAGGAGGGTATCATAATTGTTGTGCAGTTGGTTTTTGGAGGATGGCTTTGAAATGATGAGGAGCAGGAGGAGGGGAACCAGAATGAAACTCCACCTTCCATCAGATCAGCAGCACTGGAACCTAATAGGAGGGTTAGAGGAATAGCTCAGTGGTTAAAGCGCTTGCCTAGTAAGAACAGGCACTGAGTTTGATTCCCCGTGCCACCTAAATGAGTCATGGGGGTACACAAATGTAATCCCAGCGTTCAGGAGGCGGAGGTGTGAGGATTTCTGTGCATCTGGGTGACATAGCGAGTTCAGGACTAGCTCGGACTACAGAGTGAGACCCGCCTCAGAGAGAGAGAGAGAGAGAGAGAGAGAGAGAGAGAGAGAGAGAGAGAGATTTGGACAAGAGGTTGACTGGGAGTTCTTCTCTGAGGTTCCACACTGGCTCATCCAAAATTTGAGATACAGTTTTAAAAGTTATCTGTTCAACTTAGCTTAGAAAAGGAAGAAAGCTCCAGGAAGTGAAAGGAGACCAAGTTGGAAACCCCAAAGACATGTCAGAGGTTGAAGAACACGTCTGCCCTGGAAAGCCTCTGGAGGCTGCTTGGGAAGGACTGTGAGTAGTCCACAGCTGCAGACAGAGGTAAGCCCAGAGCTGTGAGCCATGGGAATTAGCACCAGCTGGTAGCCCTGGTCCCCAGAAATGAGCCTGTGGGTAGAACAAACTGCAAACACTGCAAGCTTCCCCTTGAGAAGGCCTCGCTGCAGCTCAGCATACCACCCTGGGAGAAGCAGCTCTGAGCAACCATGTCTGAAAGTGATAAAGGCAGGAGACATTTTGAAAAGCGCCAAGCCTGAACTCTTTTAAGTAAAAGAAGCCACAGATGGTCTACACATGAGGGATTTTGAGGGCACAGATGGTCTACACAAGATACTCTTAACCAGTGCCCAGCAAGAAACTGGCACAAGAGACAGAGAAGAAAGAAAGACTGCTGACTTCCTGAATGGTTTGGGCAGTAAGGAGAGCAGGCCATGGAGTGGAGGGACAGAAGAAAACCCTTGCTGAGTGGGCTGGGGATGAACGAGACATCTTGGAGGCCATCGAACTGTTAGATCTCCTTGCTGCCTACTCTTAGTGCAGAACTCAGTGCACTTTCAGCTCAGCCTAGTCCCCTTGTACGCATACAGAGAAACATCACAGCTAGGCCACTAGAGCCAAGTTTCAGCAAAAGAACCATGGGGAGAGAAAGCAGTAGGACAAGTATGGAAGCTCCTGACTCCTAATATCATGGGCTCCAAAGTAGTGGAACTTACAGGAATGGATGTCAAAAAACAAGAGGGTCAAATAGTCAATCAGTTCATATAAGACATCCTTATGCAGATGCAAGAAATGATTAATGAGCTTAAAGAGGAAGTTACCAAACAAATAATAATCTAAACAAGTCCATTGTTTACTGAGTTTATGGAAGATGCAGATAATAAGCTGGCCGAGATAAATGAGGCAATGCAAGATGTGAAGAGACATTTTGGTAAAGAAGTAGAAAATCTGAAAAGAAATCAGGATGAATTTCAGGTGAAATCCATTTGAAAGATAGGGAAATCAGCTTGAACACTTTAAGGACAGAATTTCAGACTTTGTAGACAAGGTTGATGAATTAAATGCTACAATCAGGGATGACTCCAGCAAACTATCTGGATATAACAGTTACCAGATGACTCAGAGAGAACCAACCTCAGAATTACAGGTATGAGAGAAGGAGCAGAAGACAGCCCAAAAGGTATGAAGAATTTATTCACTGAAATTATGACAAAATTTTCTGAATGTAGGAAAAAATTAATATTCATGTAAAAGATACTTGTAGAACAGCAGCCAACCTTGACCAGAAAAGAATCTAGCTATGACACATCATAATCAAATCTTCAGAAATTCAGCACAAAGAAAAAATATTAGTGAGAGAAAAATAGATATTATTTTACGAAGGCAAGCCCAACTGAGTTACTGCATATTTCTCAATACAAACCTTAAAGGCTAGAGCCTGGAACAAAATCTCTCAACCTTTAAAAGAAGTAAATGCCAACCCAGGTTGTTGTATCTAGCAAAATTATCCCTGAAAATGGAAGAAGTAAAGATTTTTCATGAGGGCTACAGAATGAGACCCCGTCTCAAAAAACAAATGTTTTTGTCATGACAAACCCTGTAGATATTTATGACCACTACTCCAGCACAGCAGAAAATACTTGGAGGAATCTTACAGAGGAACAAAGAGAAGAGTAGCAACAAAGAATTCAAAAGCAAAGAAACATTGAAAGGGAAGGTATAACATAAAGAAAAACACAAAGAACCAACGCCAGACAAACAAGACAATGACACGATTCAGTAAAAACCTTACAGTAAATACTCCCAATGCTAATGGTCTTAACTACACAGACTGGCAGATTGGGTTAAAAAAAAAAACTGGGCCATTTGTTGTCTGTAAAAGACACATTTTACCCACAAACAAGGACACAGACTGAAAGTAAAGGATAGAAACTAATATTCCATGCTGTTGGAGCTCAGAAACAAGGAGTAGCTGTAATATTTCTGACACAGTGGATTTCAAACCAAAACAGATCAGAAGAGACAAAGGTGGACACTATATACTGGTACAAAGGAACAATCCGATAGGAAGAGCTTACAATTATAAATATATATGCACCCAATGTGGGTACCTCCAATTATGTAAAACAAAATCCACTGGGCATGAAAGGTCAAATAGACACCAATGCAGTCTTACTGGGGGACTTCAATACCTTCACTAAACAAAGATCAACCAGACAAAAAATATCAACCAAGAAACATCAATACTAAATCACAACATGAAACAAATGGATTTAACATGTATCTACAGAGTGTTCCATTCAATCTCAACACAATATGCCATTTTCTCAGCAGTTTTTCCAAAGTAGACCGTATCATTGGATACAAGACACATCATAAGACCTAAGAAATAATTCCCTGTGCACTTGCAAATCATAGTGGAGTGAAACTAGAAATCAATAGCAAAAGAAACTACAGACCGTATCCAAATACATGGAAATCAAATAATGTTATTGAACAAGCAGTGGATCACAGAAGAAACTAGAGAAGAAATTAAAAACTGACAATGGAAGCACAACATACCAGAGTCACTGGGGCACAGGAAGGCAGAACTAAGGGGTAAGTGTATAGCTATGAATGTGTATGTGAAAAAATAAAAACAGCAATATCAAATGAATAATCCAATACACCACTCAAAATACTAGAGAAATAAGAACAAGCCAAGCCCAAAAGCAGTAGAAAAGGGAAAGAAATTATAAGAGCTAGAGTGCAGATTAATGAATTGACACTAAAAGACAATACAAAAGGTCTGAATCAAAGAGTTGATTCTCAAAAGGATAAACAAGATCGATAAGCATTGAGCCAAACACACTAGAAAAAGGAAAAAAAAATTCACGTCCATGCTATTAGAAATGAAAATGATGATGTCACAACAGACAACTCTGAAATCCAGAGAATTCTAAGAAACTATTTTGAAAATTTATATTTCAATAAATTTGAGAACCCAGAAAGAGATAAATTTCTGGACACATATGAAATACCAAAATTGAACCAAGAATATATTAAAATCCTGAATAGAGCAGTAACCAGGGATGAAATTGAGGCAGCAATAAAAGTTCTACCAACAAAGAAAAGCCTAAAACCTGATGGATTCACCACAGACTTTTACCAGATCTTAAGGGAAGAGTTAGAGCCAATGCTTCTCAAACTTCCCCGTGAAATTGAAAGAGAAGGAACACTTCCAGACTCCTTTCTGGAAGCTAGCATCATCTTGATATGAAACCAAATAAAAGAAATAACAAAGGAAGAAAACTACAGCCCAGTTTTATTAATGAGTAAATACATGCAGAAATCCTTAACAAATTACTTGCAAACAGAATGCAATAAATTATTTAAAAAATCATAGCCATGACCAATTTGGTTTCATCCTGGGGATGCAAGGATGATACAAACATATGTAAATCAATTAATATAATGCCCCTTATAAGTAAAAGCAATGACAAAAGTCATAATTATCTCAATAGAAATAGAATAAGCCTTTCATAAAATATTACATTCTTTCATGATAAATTTCCTGATGAAAATAGGTATAGAAGGATCTTGCCTCATGCTGATAAAAGCAATTTAATGGCAGTCCTACTGTCAACATTATACTAAAGGGAGAAAAACTAAAAGCATTTCCCACAAAATCATGAACAAGAGAAGGGTGTCCACTCTCACCATGCCTGTTCAATGTAGTGTTTGAGACCTTAGCTAGAACAATTAGACAGAAAAATGGAGTGAAGGGAATATGCCTAGGAAAGGAGGAAGTCAAACTACCCATATTTGCACATGACATGATCTTTTACGTCAGAGACCTCAAAACTCCACCAAAAGGCTCTTAGAACTAATAAACTAATTCAGCCAAGTTGCAAGGTATAAAGTCAATATATAAAAATCAGTAGCATTCCTCTACAGCAACAGTGAAAACACAGAGAAGGAGATCAGAAAAACAATCCCGTTCACAGTTGCCTCAAAGAAAATTAAAATACCTAGGGATCAAACCAACTAGTAAAGGACCTAATCTGTAGTGGAAATTGTAGTATTCTAAAAAGGAAATGAATGAGAATGTTGGAAAATGGGAAGATATGTCCTGTTCCCGGATAGGAAGACCAAGAATTATCTAAATGGCTACACTACAAAAACTGATACATAGATTTAATGCAACTGCAATGAAAGTACCAATAGCATTTTTTGGAGAACTAGAAAAAAACAATTGTAAAATTTGTATGAAATTAGAGGAGACCAGGAATTGCCAAACAATCCTAAATAACAAAACAAAAGGAAGAGGACATCACAGTACCGGACCTCAAGTTATATTCCAAAGCAGCAGTGGTTAAAAAAAAAAAAACAATAACCACATGGTATTAGCCCCAAAACAGACAGGTAGATCAGTGGAACAGAACTGAGGCAAAGGGACCAAAAACATACACTGGAAAAAAGATAGCCTCTTGAACAAATGGTGTGAGGAAAAATGGTTAGCCACATGCAGAGGAATGAAACTAGACCTATGACTTTCACCACATGACCCTGTGAATGAATTTGGCACAGTATGTGTCCAATAATATAATGGATTGTAACAAAAATTTCTCTTAATAAGGGCATAGTATTGGAGAAATTGGAAGGCTATCTTGCCTTAGCAGACAGTTGTAGAGATTCGTACCAGTAACAAAAATACTTATACACAATAATTGTTGCCCTTTCTTGTTTAACTTTAAGGGAACTTTTACTTTATTTTTAGTTTTTTATTTACATATCATGTTCCTCTTCTTTAAGAGGGCAAAAAATAACCCCTCCCTTCGTAGTATTCATAACTGCGTGGCTATATAATTCTTGTATATGTGTAATACTTATTGACTTGAAAGAATTATCAATGTTTTTCCTTTTAGGCAAGATCTGAGAAGCAAGCTGATCGATTTCTCATTTTTTTAAAGTTACCTTTAACACAGTAGCTTAGTTAAAGCTCTCAGTGCAATCACAGTCAGCTCTGGGTTATTCCTGTCCTCTGAGACAAACAGGGGGGCTTAGGTACTTTCAGGGTATCCAAGAACATTTCTGCCTTGGTGTGTGATGGGATCCACATATAACATGGTGTCATTGAGCTTGAGTGATTTTTAACACTGTGCTGGCTTAGCTTGAAGTGGTTTCTACAATATCCATTTCCTGAGAAATTGTGATGGTTATTAACGGGCATTTAGAAAAAAATGTTTGCAATGTACAGTGTCTTTTGCTTTGTTACCCACACAAAAACAGCTTGCATATAAAAAATGTCACGCACAGTAGCCACACATTTCCAAGGAATACAGAGAATGATAAATGCCATTAATGAAATGATATAATGGTAGTTTTAAACTGTCACTAACAGTGCAGTAAGAGGTAAAAGGCATAAATTACCTGAAAAGGTAATTGTGTTTGACAGTACATGGAATCAGAGCAATCTGAACCACTCTGGCTGTGTTAATCTTCGCTTTTTTGTTGTCTTCCTACATCAGAGAATAAATAATAAAATATGTGGACATCAATTGGGATTAAAAACCAAAAAAAAGCTTATGTATACCTGTGAACGTTTTCTGTTGCTATGTCAGTTTGCCGTAACAAATTACCACTTTGTGGTTTAGGACAATGGAAAGGTATTTTCTTAGAGTTCTGGAGGCTGGAAGTCTGAAATGAGTTATGTGAAACTCATCCGAAGGCGCTGGCAGAGAGCGATCCCCAGGGGTCCAGGGGAGGGAGCCTTTGCCCTCTCCCCTGTCGGTGGCTGCTGCTGCTCCTCCGCTTGCAGCCACGTTCCCTTATCTCTGCTGCTGTTGTCACACCACCTTCTCTTCCCTAGCCAAGTCGCCTCTTGCCTCCCTGCCTCCCTGCCGACAAGGAAGCCTAGAATCTTATCCAGGGCTCGTACACATAATCCAGCAAAAGATTCTCGTTTCAGAATCCTTGGCTTCTGCCATCTGCACAACCCTTTGTTACAAAGGCGACATCCCCGTTCCTGGGTGTGTCTGTGGACCACTGTTCAGCTTATCACCATACCCAAAATATTTAGTATGATTTTTAAAATGTGTTTTGTTTAGACGGTATTATTTTATGCTTTAATATTAATGAGGAAGTTCATGGTTGACTTCTAATCGTTTTCTAAAAGTACATCTTTAATTCATGACATCTACAAAAAATTGAAATGCACCCCTCATCCTCCACATGTGCCTTTTTCCCCTTCACAAAGTCTATCTTCCTATTGTATCTCTTTTTTATTTTGCTCTTTTTCTTTTTTATAGTTTGGTATTCTCATACTAGAGAAACATGTGATATTTAACCTTTTGTGTTTAATTCATTTTACTAAGCATGATGGTCTCAAGGTGTGCCCATTTTCCTACAAATGACTCAAATTCATCTTTCTTTATGGCAAAGTAGTACTCCATTGAGTAAATGTACCACCTCTTCTTTATCCCTTCATCTGCTGATGGACGTATCAGCCACTTCCAAGATCTAGTTATTGTAAGTTGGGCTGTTATCAACATGGGTATGCACACATCACTGTTGTGTGGTGACTTTTAACTCTTTGGGAAGATACCAGAAGAGGTATAACAGGGTCAAATAAGATATCCATTTTCAGTTTTTCTGAGGAATATCCATACTGCTTTCCAGAGTGGTTGCACGAGTTTACATTCCCACCCATGGTGTAGAAGGGAGGAGTCTAGTATTTTTCAATTCTTTATAATAGTCCCCTGTCTAGGAGTAGCTGTCATTTTTTTTCTCCATTCTAGTGATTCTTCCTTTACTCTGTTGTTTATTTCCTTTGCTGTGGAGAAACTTTTTGATTAGATATAATCTCATGTGTTCATCCTGATGTTATCTGGTGTATTAGGTGTTTTATTTGGGAAAGTCTTTGCTATGGCTTATGTCTTCAGTGGGTTTTCCTGTTTTACCTTCCTGCAGGTGCAGGGCTTCCATTTTAATGTCTAGGTCTTCAGTTCTTTCTTTCTTGCCTTTTTTTTTTTTTTTTTAAGCAGGGTCTCACTTTGTAGTTCAGGCAGGTCTTGAATTCACCCTGTAGCCCAGACTAACCTGGAGCTTATAACCACCTCCTGCTTCAGCCTCCTGAGTGCTGGGATTGCAGGTATGCTGCACCACGCCCAGCTTTATGAGGTACTAGGGAATCAACCCCAGGGCTTATGTTTCCTACTCCCTGCTGCTCATGGCCCTTCACAGGCGGCCTGGGGCTTAGCTGTATACAAAATTCTGTATACAGTTTTGATGGGAAGGTGTGCTTCCAGTTCTTTTTGGCACACATCTGAGAGTAGAAACCCTAGGTCCTGTGGTAACTGCTTAACTTTTTGGAGAACTGTCTACTCATTATTTTTAGTTTCTTTGCTGAGAAATATTTTATCCTTTTTGAAAATTCAGGGCAGTGAATTTAAGGTGGGAGTGGTAAATGCTTTTTTCAACTCTAGATGTGCTTCCAGAGGTGTTAGGCTGAGGGTGACCTTTTTAAACCTCCCCATGATATTCCTGTCTTGACCTAAGAATGAAATATTAATATGAGCTGACTTGGCAGATAGTTCTTTTCATTAGTGTTTGGTGGTTTCAATGCTTTTAGGTTCTCTACAGTCCTATTAGAAACCTATTAGTCTCTACTGAGATTATTGACAACTGTAGTTGTTTTAAGAGGTAGGAATGCTTCTTCTTTAGAGTGTTATTTTCCTCTAATCTCATGGTTTACTGGGAATCCATTCAACAAATAAATATTTTTTTGTCATTTAAATAATAATGGAAAATGACACTAAAGGTAGCATTGGTCATAGTTCTTTTAATAGAAGAAAAAATAAAAATGCATTTTATTAGTATAATTGCTTTGAAATATGTGATGGCAAATCTAGACAAAGCCTTGGGAATAAAATATATTTAAGTAGTATAATATCTATAATAACTGCTTATTTTTACCTGATGGGAAAAGAGTAAAAAATCTTTGGTTTCTGTCTATTTTAAGTATTTTTAGCTACTGGAAGATTTTTAAGTTTCTCAAGCCTATAAAGGAATAAAAAGTTTAATCAAATACAATAAGTTAGGCTTGTAAGATTCTGAGATTAAAAAAAATTAATTGTAACATTTGATTCTAAGACTATAGGCGACAAGGACTGTGAGATGAACTCTATATTTAAGTCATGAAGTCCTTACTAAACACAATATATTTCAAGAAGAATCCCAGGAACATTTTGGTTGAAATCTTGGTAATAAAACCATGATCAGCTAATATGATTTTGCAAAAAAAATGCCTTCTGACGATGTAACTGTTTAAATAAAGGATAGAAAACTTCCAACCATAAGGAGAGTTAAGTATAAAAATATCTGCAAATCAAACTTATGGAATTAACAGTTCTATGCTAAGGAGGCAGAGCATACTTATTTTTATATACTGTAACTTAGCTCATTAGAGTAACAGTTATTTTAAAATTTCATTTTAAAATGTTTAACTAATTGGCTTATTCTTGTGATTGTTGAGTAGAAATCTTATTAAATTTATATACATTATATGAATATTTACAAAAATACAAGTTACCATAAATTTACTAGGTTTATAAAGATTACTTGAATTTTTTTTTTTGAAACAGGGTCTCGCTCTGTAGCCCAGACTGGTCCTGAACTCACTATGGAGCCCAGGCTAGCCTTGACTCACGATAATCCTTATGCCTCAGCCTCCCATGTGCCGGGATTATAGGCATGTGCCACCATGCCCAGCTTTATGTGGTGCTGGGGAATGAACTCAGGGCCTAGCTAGGCAAGTGCTTTGATCTCTGCACTGTTCCTCCAACCTTTGTTTCAGCCATTTTTGCAAGCACATTTAACATTATTTTAGAAATGGCATAAATCGTGTCTATAAAAGAAGACAAATGGCCAAGCACATAGTCAATGAGGCAGAAACAGTGTCTGTACATGAAAGTGTGACAGAAATGGAGATGGAATGCATGATTATGATCCAATAAGATATCTGCCTCGGAGGGTATAATGAAGCCTGGGCAGTCTGTTAAATGGTAGCTTTTTTTATTGTTGTTCTTATTAATTTTGTTATTGTTGCTGTTCTTTTGTGACTCACATAGCTGTATCAGAATAAATGTTTATTGAATTAACGTATTTAAAAATTTTGCTTATGGTACTAATTTTTGTTTGAATTTATAGAAAATACTTCTTGATAGTAGCATGTCTCGTGGTAAAATTTTACTGTTGATTGTTTAGATTTGCTACATGTTGAGAAGAAAGAGTAAAAGTATTGTCTGTCTTCTTAATTTTAGAGACCTACTACTATGTTTCTCCATTAGTTGGTGTCTTCTTCTTGGCTTTAACTCCAATCTGGATTATAATAGCAGCCAAACATCCAGCTACAAGGACAGTTCTCCACTCAGGCTGGGAGCCCGTCATAACAGCTATGGTTATCAGTAGGTTAGTATTAAATATGTTTATTCTGTCTACACATTTATGTGCAAGTTGAACAAACCACCTGTTTCTGTGTTTTGAATTAATCACTTTATATAGTCAATTTGTAGTTCTCTCAAGTCAACAGGGTTCAAAGTGATAGGAGTTACTGAAATCAGCAGGCGTGTGAGAGTTTGGATTGGCCACAGGTTTCAAACTTCTTTTCAACCGAAGTCTTATATATAAGTAAAACTTAATGAGGTTGTGTGTGAGGGTGTGTAGTGTTAAACTGACAAGGACATTATTTTGAATACTAAAT
Organism: Ctenodactylus gundi; assembly: GCA_004027205.1. Lineage (NCBI taxonomy): Eukaryota > Metazoa > Chordata > Mammalia > Rodentia > Ctenodactylidae > Ctenodactylus > Ctenodactylus gundi. Next base: position 148,168 of record PVKB01002667.1, on the reverse strand, counting down.
TGCTCAGGTAAGTTTCAGAAAGCTTTATAAATAAATGAATATGCCCTTTCAAGGCAAGTGATGAGCAGAGAAAATTATCAAATAAACAATACAAGAAAGTTTGCTAGAGCTTAAGAACATGGGTTTCCAGACAGAAACCCTAAAGCAAGCATGTTCTAAATCCCAAGAACTTCCAGACACAAAAGGAAGTCACCTAGGAAGGACTAGATGTTGGATGTTGGAGTGATGTCCATTAGAAACACCGAAGGTAATTTCTTCACAATTGTGAGGGAAAATTGTTTTGGGCGTAAAGTCTAGTTACAATACTGAGTAAGAGACCACTGAATAAATTTTCAGATAGGATCTCATAGAATTTACTTCCTCCATACTCTTTCATTTAAAGCTGATAAAAACTGTGATCTGTCAACACAAGGCAATAAATCAAGAGAAACGATACAGGAAGAAAGAATGGGTTCTGTGGCAGTATGGGGTTAGTTTTTCTCTAAGTTTGCTTTTCTCTCTCTCTCTCTCTCTTTGGGAGATTCAAGCAACAGCATCCTGTGACAGTACACAGACCCTGATCCAAGAAGGAGGGACAAAGGCTGGGCCTCAGGTGTAGAGAGGGGGTTCCAGTGGGTCGGGGACAGCAGGCAGGAAGAAAAGTGACTCTGAGGTTTAGAAATGAGGGGTTGATTGATAACTCAACACATTTGATCTATCGAGAGTTTTCCCATTACCTTTTTTATACATTTGAAGGTGAATTAGTAATAGATACTTAGAAAGTGAGGAGAAATATGAGGCAAGGCCGAAAGAACACATGAGAGCATCTAATACGCTGTGCTGTGTTGTGACTGACGCTTGCGTTGTTATAATAAAATCACCCCTAAATACTTCAACATAAATTGTGACATAATCACAGTGGCAGGATGCAGTGAAGAAGAGATTCTGAAAAGATTGAAATGTGGAGGAAATATACAGGACTACTTCCTCACCTGCCATAGCAGTAAGCCATGAGATAAATGTGTAACATTAAAGATGGAAAATAACAGTTTAAGCCTGTCATGGGGAAACAGAATTAAATGAAACAACTAAAGAAGAATTCCTGTTAAAGAGAAGCTGGGTGTGGGCTTGGTACTGCTGCTTTATTGTAAGCTTTGTGGTACTGTCCCCTTTCCAGTAATGCACATGTGATCTTTAAAAATAAAATGTAAGAGAAGGAAAGAAAAATACTTTTCCAATTTCACCCAACTTTTATTTTTAAAAATACACTTTGTAAAACGTGAGCATGTTCTTAATCTCAGAACTCTGGGAGGCAGTAGCAGAGGATTTCCAGTTTGGGCCCAACTTAGTGAGACCTTCTTTCAAAATAAAATAAAAAGAGCACAGGGGATATAGCTCAGTGTGAAGGCACTGGGTTCAGTAGCCAGTACCAACACACACACACACACACACACACACACACACACACACACACACACACACACACACACACACACACAAGCTGAGAGTGAAGGTAGGTAGATGTTGGTGAAAGTATACAAAATTTAGTTAGAAGTAGTAAGTTCTAGAGGTCTATTACATGACATGGTGTGACTATAGTTAGTAAGAACATATCATGTTCTTGAAAATTGCAAAGAGTAGACAGAAAGTCTTCTTACCACAAACCGAGTGACAGTTATGTGATATAATTCATATGTTAATTAGCTTGATTTAGCCAATTTCCCAATGCATACATACATCAAAACATCATGTTCTATAGGGGACACATATGCAGTTCTTTGTCTGTTGAAATAAATAAAGTGTGAAAAGAATGTTTGGAAGGTCATGTATGTTGTGTATATATTATATATCTACCTTTGTCTCTAGAATTGATTTTTCTTTTAATTTTAGTTTGTATATTTTTCTATAATAAGTTTAATACCTGGGAAAGAAAAATACAATATATTTTTATTTTAATAAGTTCATATGGTTTATTTGTTTTGGCAAGGAGATTTCATTCTTGGACTTGTAGGAGGTTGTCCTTGAAATATGTATTTTAAATTAAAATACTAAATAATTCAGACTGGATGTTTAGATCAGTGGTAGAGCACATACAAAAGAAAAAACAAGCCAAAAGAATTCTAAAACTTTCTTAGGAAGACTGTTTTTGAATTCTATAATGTACCTTTTCAGTGAGGACTTTGACAGCTTGGTCATTTAAGCCAAATTCATTAATTTCACTAATAAATTAATAATAATTTTCTAATGTTAACCATGAGCAAGCATTAAGTACACCACCACTTTGACTTACAATTTTAATTTACTAATTATGACAGAGTCTAAATTATATATACTTTTACTGTAATAAAAAAATCATCCCTTGACCAGGTGTTGTGGTGTGTTCCTGTAATCCCAGCACTCAGGAGGCTGAGGCAGAAGGATTAAGAATTTAAGGCCATTCTGAGCTACATAGTGAGACCATGTCTCAAAACACACACACACACACACACACACACACACACACACACACAAATCAATCATCCTTTAATACTTCATCTATTTCAAATAAACATAGTCAGTATTTTCTTAGTCATCTTAGTGCATTTAAAGCATACGCTTTTTCCTTCACAAGTCGGACATCTTGGAGATAAGAGTCCTGAATGTTGAGATTATGACTTACATCATGTTTTGTTTCCAACTTTAACCTCTTGACTTTGCTTTTTAGTTTGATTATTTTTCTTTCTATTCCATTTTTAAAATATGTAAATGTTTTATTTTACAAAGTAAGGGTCTTTCTATGTACAGAACAGCTTCAAGTAGACCCTCTTTCTTCCTTCATAAGTTATATAACCTTCTTTCTTTCAGCATTGGGGGCCTTATCCTGGACACAACTGTATCTGACCCAAACTTGGTTGGGATTGTTGTTTACACTCCAGTTATCAATGGTAAGAATTAAATGTACTATTTCATGGTGATATCAAGTTTGATTTACTCTTAAGCAATTACAGTCCTAGGGCTCAGTTTTAAGAAGTTTGTCCTCCCTTCCTATCCATTTCTCTCTCTAACCTCAAGTTGTAGAGTGGATATTGTATCTCCTGATCTCAGTGTGTAGGACACAGTTTTGGAAAGGGCTGTTTCTTTGTCATACGTTTAGATATTAGTTTGGCTTTTAAGTTAATATGGCAAAATTATTTCATATCTAAATCATCCTTTATCTTTGACTTAACTGCTAATACATATGTATTTTTTTCTTTTTGTTCCTTATGCCAGTTGTCATAGGTAAACTAGAATTAGCTATATCTAACCATTGCTTGAATCATTTCAACTTACTAACAGCTATAAAAGCTGTTATTCCTCTGTTGATCCCTTAAAAATCTGCCTTATGTATTTTATTATCTATAAAATGGGAATTATAATACTTTAATTCACAGGATTTTTGTATGGATTGAATTTAATGAAATAATTTTACTCTAATCTTACTGGTTAAGGACTGTCATTAAATTGGGTTCTAGTATAGCCTAGACCAATATAATTTAAAAAGTAATTTTACCTGGGAAAAATGTGTCACAGGATATGCTTCATATTTAATATAAATTACCATATTTGTGTAAGAGAAAATATTATATAAAGGCAAGTTCCTTGAATATTTACTTTCATATCTAAAATTTCTCCTGAATATTTTAATTTTTGTCTGTTTTAAGAATGTCCAAGAGAAGCTGGAAGTAGCTCAGCAGTCAAAGCACTTGCCTAGCAAGTATAAAGCCCTGGTGTCAGTTCTTCAGTGAACAAAAGCTGGGTGTGGTGGCACATGCCTGTAATTCCAAATCTTGGGAGGCTGAGGCAGAGGGATTGCCATGAATTGAAGGCCATCGTGGACTACAGAGACCCTGTTTCAAAACAAAAAAGTCCATGAACAGATTTCCCTGATAGGTCTCCCTCCTAATATTCCTGAGCCACCATTTTCCTCATTACCCATTCTTGAAGTCATGGAACCATCTGATTCAACCTGGTTCTTTTCTTTGACTAGAAAGTGACTAAACATTGTCTATTGGCCTTTAACATTATTCACTCACTCACTCAATCATTCATTCATTCGTTCATTCATTCATTTATATAGCAAGCATGTCTTACTGTCGTGGTCTAGTGTCTCACTGCAGCCACCACACAAGTAATAAAGCAAGCTTCCTGATTCTGTTCTAGTTACTGCAAGTTGAATGTCTGCTATGGTGTAGATCTGAAGGGTGCCCCCAAAGCCACATTTCTATTTGTTTGTAATGGGATAGCTGTGGAACCATGTGCTGTTGGAGATGGGGCCCGACTAAAAAGGGTGGGTGATTGGGGTTTAACCTGGAGCGACTGGTGTCAATTTATTGGGCTTGAGGGGGCACCTAGGCCAAGGTTTTCAGGTGTGTGTTGTTGACATGTAGGCCAGGAAATGAGGGATGGGCACCCATTCTGGGTGTGAGAAATCCACCTGGCAGCTTAAACTGAGTAAAGGAAGGCAGAAGAAACATTGTTCCAGCTTCTTCCTGGGAAAGCTCTGGCCCTGCCTGAGTCTGCACAAATCAACTCACTCCTCACTTGACTTGGCTCCTGCTTCTCTTGACTTTTGTCTGCAATGCCCTAAGCTGCTCCCCAGCTTCTGCCATGTGATTCCACCATTACTGGCTTTCTATGAATGGACTGTGTGAGACCTTTTGAAACTGCCAGCTAAAATAAATCTTTCTTCCCTTAAGTTGTGAGTGTTGGGTATACTGTCATAGCATGGAGAAAGTAACTAAGACGATGTCACTAAAAGACTGTCCTTACTCCAACATTGTTTTTACTATGTGAGTCATAAGATGAAACTGTTTTCTCCTGTATATCAAATCAAGTTGAAATTTCTCTGTCTAGCTTTCAACACCCCCTATTACTCTCTTGGACCTGATGTTCATAAATGATGCACACAGCCTTTTCTGTTATTATTTCAACTATAGGCTTGTGCTCTCACTACAGACAGAGATCATCTGATATTCACTGCTTGAAATGACTACCACTTTCTGAATACATGTTCAAATTCTCTTCAATGAATTGTAATAGACAGATTCATTAGCTTAAGTATTACCCAACAATGATGTTACAGGTGTATTGAACAATATTTCAGTGAGAAATTTAACTTAAATTGCAACAAGCTTTAATGAATATTTCAGCTATAGCTTCCAAGCTTCAAGAAGTGCTCATTCTGGAGGTCTGCGTGATGGCACATTGCGTGGTAGGATAATCCTGTTAGTATCTCAGTAAGTAAACCTCTTAGGTGGGTGACACAGTCCATATTATGTTAAATTCTACTAGAGAAAGCATTCATAGAGAAGATTCCCTTCATCCATAGTTTCCAGATAAGATGGACCTTTTGATAATTGGACTTCATTTTAAATATGCTAGGGGTGTACTACTGAAAGGACCCCTGTTTAATATCATCATCTTCATCATTTGCCACTTAGTGTCTAACAAGTGGCAGATAAGCATAAAACTTTTGTGGGGGTTATATGTCATTCAGTCCTTACAACATGACAGTAAGTTGTCTGTGCTTTCATAACCAATAAATGGTGAGTCAAGACTTAAGCTCAGATCTGTTTGATTCCAAAACCTCCAATTTCCTGCTCAAAATATACAGCTTCTAATTTGTGTGTTTTATTAGATGCACAGATGCATACCTTGTTTAAGGTAAAGCATGGGTGTGTTGATATTATGATTAGTATATATTTTCTTTTTAAAATTTTTCTTATATGTCAATCTTCCTGCCCCATCCTCTTGAGTGCTGAGACAAACAGGCATGCACCACTACCTCCAGCTATTATATGGTGGTAGGATTTGAATCTGGGGCCTTGTGCTTCGTGCTTCCTAGGCAAGTGCTCTCGTCACTAAGCTATGCCTCCAGCCTAGTGATTAGGACATGTTTTAAATACTTATTAAAACTTTTCAGAACTGTTAGCAGTGTCCAAAATATATTTTCCTAGGTCTGTAAGATATTTTTAACTTCAGAATTGACTTCTGTGGTCAGTTAATAATATTTGATAAAGATTAAGTTAAACAGATTTCTTGTAAGATTTTTTAAAAGCCTTTGTCATTCTAACATATTCAGTGAATATCTTCTTCTGAAATTTCTGAATCTAACCTTTGTTCAAACTTTGGGAACCTGTGTCTCAGGCTTACCCATTTTTGTCACGGTCTACTCTCAGCCAGTAGTATTCTACTTTACATACGGGATGAAGAGGCCTGTAGCAGTGTACATGAAGCCACTCCTGCTTCTCCTGTGCCCCTTTTGTCACACATTTGACTTTGTTATGGACCCTGTACTCCATTGTAATCTTTTATTTTTAAAAGGTGGTTGCAACTGAGAAAATAGTCTCTTCTGTATTTTCCTATGTAAACTGACATTTCAAACCCACTTCTTTCCTTTGCGTAGACCCAGATTCCTGTTGGGTATTATGTATCTCTCTTTTGCCTGAAGAAGTTCCTTTAGTATTTCTTGGGGACAATCCTACAGAGCAACTAGCGGCTTAAGGCATGGTCTGTCCTTGCATGTGTCTCCTTCCTTCCCCTTCCCCTCTGCTTTTAGTTTTACCAGTGTGGGTTTATAAATTCTCTTGTGCTGACTCAGAAGTGCTGATAATTTTTGTTCAAAACTGGCTCAATCCACTTGCAGTCTAGGCACTATTCCAGGGGACCCTTAAAGTTTCTTTTTTAAAATTTTATTACATACATATCACTTCCCATCTCCTCGCCTCCCCACCACATCCCCCTTCCCTCTCCACAAATTCTGTCTTCTTCCTTTCATATCTTTTTACATTTTTATGCTGTCTCTATATTTCATATTAGAGAAACCATATAAGATTGCTTCCTGGTTAGTGCATCTCAAAATCACATAAAGCATAAATGTATGCTAAACATAATGATCTCAAGCTGCATCCATTTTCCTATAAATGGTTCAAATTGTCTTTATGCCAGAAGAGTATTCCATTTTGTGTATATACCACATCTTTTTTGTCCATTCATCTGTTGTTAGACATATTTGCTTCTTCCAAGATTTGACTATTATAAATTATGCTGCTATAGACATGGTTATTATGCATGTATCACCCTTTTAGGAAGACGTAACTCTTTTGGAAAGATCCCCTGAAGAGGTATAAGTGGGACAAATGGGATATCTGTTTTCTCCGTACTGCTTTCCATAGTGGTTATACTAGTTTACAATCCCACCAGCAATGTAGGAGGATTCCTTTTTCCCCACAGCCTTACCAGCATTTGTTGTTTTTTTGATTTCTTAATACTAGCTATTCTTACTGGAGTAACTTGGAAACTCAGTGTTGTTTTGATTTGCATCTCTCTGTCCATAAAGTATTTTAATATTTCTTTTATCTCTGTTGTCTGTTCCCTTTAGTCTGCATATGGATTCAAGCCTTTAATCCTAAGTCACCTCTCCCTTGGTTCCCCCTTCTCAAGCTTTTGTTTTCCCTCTTCTTCTTTTTACAACCATAGTTCTCTGGTGTCGTCTATTATTTTTTCAGTTCATTACAGTATTTTCCTCCCATTTTACTGTACACATTGACTTTTACTAAGCTTTTTGGCAGCCTCCAAATTACTTTGTCCAATTATTTATTTTCAGACATCATTCAATAGTTTGATCATAGTTAACATGTGCCTTTTCACTTTCCTGAGTATCATTTGATTCTCTGGAAGTTCTCTTTCATTGCCCACCAATGGCTTTTGCTTTCTACTTCCTTAGGAATTTATGTTCTTGGAAGACTTTCTTCTTGCTTGTCATCAATTTCCAGTTTTTTTACTTTTTTATGAGTGATGTTGTCTAGTTGAGAGTTTTCCAAAGTCTAGTCTTAGAACAACCGTGTCACCTGAAATCTTGTTAGAAAGGCAACTTCTCCAGCCTAAATCGGAAACTGTGATGTAGGAGCCCTCGCGGATTCTGATACTGTGTAAAAAGCTGGTGCACCCTTTGACTTTGTCCTCTGACTTTCATACTTTCTCTCTGGTCTTGACACCTGCATATTCATCACTGGACCCAGACTTGAAAAAGAAAATGAGTATTTTCGCGTGGAAGATCCAGAACTCCTTAATGAATTATCTTTCCCCAAAACTCTTTTATGTGTCCTGTGTCAACAATTAGCTCTGTTTTTCCCACATATATTTGCAATTCACAATGGTTATATTGAGCTTGAGTATTTTAAGTAGTGTTATTATCTACCAGTATCCCAAGCAAACCATCCTAAAGTCACATAGTTCTGCTCCTCTGTACTCCTTTATCAGCCCTTGTGTGTACATGTGTCTGAAGGGGCAGGGACTGGGGATTAAGCCTAGGGCTGCTCTGCCTTTGAGCTCTATCCCCTGTCCTTTTGTTTTTTAATTTGAGACAGAGCCTTGCTAAGTTGCCCAGGCAGGCCATACGCTTTTGATTCTCCTGCCTGACTCCTGGGTTGCTGGGATTCTTGGGGTGTGCCACTGTGCCTGGTTTAGTGGCTCTTGAATTGATCTTTGCCTTGGTCTCAATGCCCTGTCTTCTTTACCCTAGCTCTTATTCATTCTCTTCTCTGGCAGGTCCTCATGAATGTCTCCCTGGCTCTTCTGTCACTCAGTTTCACCTATCTGTCTTGCACTTTTGCTGCCAGAGTTTTCTTCCTGACAACCCTGATCCTGTTCCTTGAGTTTGAGGTCAACCTAGACAATTTAGTGAGGCCCTCTCTTAGAGTTAAGAAGGCATGCAGGTACAGTTCAGTGGGAGAGCCATTGTCTAGCATACGCAAGGCTCAGGTATCAAGCTCCAGGACCATAAAGATAGGACAAAACAAAACAAGCAGACACTTTGTTTTCTAGAGCACAAAGTATGAATTATTTGTCATAACGTATTTGGCTCAGTTTGCCCTAAACTATGCGTCTTCATTATCATTCCCCACCACTCCTCCTGCTTCCCAGTTCACATGCTGTTTCTCAGTCAGAAGCATCCTGTGTTTTGCTTGTCTGTTGTATGTGTGCTTAGTGTTCTGTCTAATTCTTCTTCTCTTCCTACAAAGTACTGATCATTTATTCAGACTCTATTAAAATGTCACTTCTTTTTACAAAATAGATATTTTGTAAGGTTAGTTGCTCTCTTTTCTATGCTTCCATAGTATGCTCCTAACAATTTTATTGCAGAATATATTTATCTTGAATGATAATTTCCCTTCTGTATAGCTCTGTGAATAATGCCTACCTTGTTAAGAATTGGTAATTGCTGAATGAATAAATGTATGAGTTCAGCCATATACTTAGCTTTACTGCAAACTGTATATCAGTGAATCGCAGGAAATTATCCTGTTAAATAACAACTTTAATCAAACAGAAATTTTTATGTACTTGAGCAGGAACTGGTGAGGTGCCTTGAGAGAAGCAAAAAATAGAAAAATGGTTTCTTCTGCTTATATAAAAAATGGGCAACAATAGCAACATTTATTACTTTCTTTAATTTCCCCTGTGTAGCTAGAGAAATTGGTTTAATATTGGTTTCTTAATATTTCCTCCTGTTTGGTCTGCTCCACATGCTCTTTAGTCAGAGGGAACATGAGGGTGAGAGCTCTCACATTAAAAGAGAAGGTTACAATCCAAAAATATTTTGTGGGCAGAAGAAGAAAGACTTCACAAATCTCAGGTAGGGATTCATTGTGAGAAGGATGAGAGTTATTAACATGGCGATTCAAGTGGGACCATTTATGGAATGATTAGGAGCTCGTTTGATAGTTTAGTTGAGTAGCAGGCTAAGTAAATGAAGGCACAGTCTCACAAAAGAATATTATTAGCAGCCAACAGGAAGAGTTGCATCTTACATAGTGCCAGGGTGAGTCCCAGAACTTAATGTATGATAAATTATTCCATTTGTATGAAGTTAAAATGCAGTAAAACTAATGACTTACTGTTTAGTGCTACATATCTAACATGGCAATAATATGAAAAAAGCAAGGGAAAGGACAACAGTTAAGGGTAGTGATTCTGATGGGGTAGGGGGTTGGGGATGGCCAGGGGCACACATGTGCTTCAGATGTAAAAATAACACTCTGTTTTGTGTGTGTGTGGTACAGGGGATGGAGCCCGGGGATTTGTATTGTGCTACTCTCCAAGCTCTTTTTATTTTGAAACATAAGCTGTCCAGGCTGGCCTCAAAATTTGTCATCTTCCTGCTTTAGCCTTCTGAGTAACTGTATTCCTTTTTTATAAATTGGGTAAATGGTGCCGGTTTTGTGTGTGTGTGTGTGTTTGTGTGTGTGTGTGTAAGATATGATTCTATATAGCCTGTATATTTTGTATGTATTTTATAAATACGTATCTCTATAATCTGCATCTATTGTGTTTGGTATGAAACAATTAAAATATTGAAAGTAGCATGTCTAGATTTTTATTAAATGGTTGATAGTGAAAGAAGAGAATTAGAAGTTCAAATGCTTATCTGGAAATTCAAACGAGGACTTTCTTTTTTAAGGTAAGAGAGACGCAGGTGTGGTTATTGGCCAGGAGGCAAGGGACTAATACAGGAGGAAGGAGGAAAGACTTCCTGCAAGGGAGAGAGTAAAGAAATGAGGGCTGCAGAGTCTCCTTGGAAAGCCAGTTCGGCTGAGCTTGGGGTAGGTGATGCAAGCAGGACGCAGACTAGGGGACAGAGAGAAGACGTGAGGACTGACAACTGCCCGCCTTCGCTGTCCCTGGGAGAGTTGGTTTATTACTCCAGGACAGTGTTTTCTAAGCTTTGTTATGTCACCGCATACCTAAAAAATTATAATATTTGATGGCACACTAGTGTGAAGAAAGTGGCCACTGTAGCCATGCCAAGAGCAGAGAGGACCAGTGTGAGCACATCTGTAACCCATTGGAGGCATGTGGGACTTATTTGAGGTGGACTGGTTGGGGAGTTCTGACCTAGGGCAGTCATTCTCAAACTTGTTTTTCATCATTGCTCTCAGAGGGAGGCATTTTGGATATTTTTTTCTAAATATCCCCATCCATAAAATAATATCACAGACATACTGTTTCTCCACCTATGTGCTGTGTGCACTCACATGTATACATACATGTAAATAGAGAGAGAGAGAGATAAAAATATGCTTATACATAACATGAGGTAACATTTTTCCTTCACAAACCGCTGTCACCCGCTTTCAAAGTGCATGGTCTAAGGAAGGAATTGGTAAAGGTGGCCTTGCGTTGAGGCTACAGGAGGAGAATGGACCTGCCCCTGGTTGCGTGAAAAAAGCTTGAGAACATCATGCTTAGTGAAGTGAGTGAAAAGCAGAAGGTGACACATCAAATGGTCTCTCTGATATGAGAGACCCAGATCACAACTATGTTATGGAACTTAAAATGAAAAACAAAGTGAAACAGAGGGGTAGGGTGGGCAGGAGGGAAGGGTGGGTAGGGGGAGGGACAAAAGGAAAGTGGGAAAGTACTTGTCACTTTGACAGGATATGTAGGTGCACAAAATGCTCAACTTCATTGTAAACCTTAAATTTTACACTTATACACAGCAATAAAATGGGGGAAAAAATCTTCCCCAGGAGGGGTGCTTTGTGTTCTGAGAAAAAACAAAACAAAACTGGGAGACAAGCCTTCCTGTCCCTTTGCAGGTCTTGAAACTAAAAGGGTAATTACTGTTTTTGAGTTCCAATAAGGAGTCTTTTCCTTCCTTCCTTCCTTCCTTTCCTTCCTTCCTTCCTTCCTTCCTTCCTTCCTTCCTTCCCTTCCTTCCTTCCTTCCTTCCTTCCTTCCTTCCTTCCTTCCTTCCTTCCTTCCTTCCTTCCTTCTTTCCTTCCTTCCTTTTGACTGGGTATTGCTCTGTAGCCCAGGCTGGTCCTGAACTCGCTGGTGTAGCCCAGGATGGCCTTGGACTCAGGATAATCCACCTGCTTCAGCCTCCTGAGTGCTGGGGTTACTGGTGTGCACGACCATGCCTAGTTTATGTGGTGCTGGGTAGTCAACTCAAGGACTTGCATTTTAACTTCTGAACCATTCCTCCAATCTCCGCATAAGGAGTCTTAAAAGGAGAGCCAAGGGCTGGTGAAATCTCGGAGGTCTGTAAGTAACTAAAACACAGAAGTGCATGTGGGAGGTGCTGAGTTGGCTGGAGATGGGTTATAAGGACTTACTTCCTAAAAAAATGACCTTTTATTTGGGTTCCTTTGGGAATGTGCAAAAGAATTCTTGACAAAATTTGAAATATATCCCATGATGTGAGTACTAACTATTTACCGGAAACACTTATTTCTAAATTTAACAAAACATAAATTTGAATTTAGAAGAGTCCCTAGACAAACCTGCTGATAATTTCTTCCTGTTTTTATTATTAACTGATCTTATTCTAACATAAGATACCTAAAATTAGGCCCTGTGGATGTTCAGGAGTCTTACTAATTATTTAGTATATTGACGAGCTGTTTTTGCTAGTGTTTTTTTTTATTTTATGTGAGACTATCTGCAGATATTCTCCTTTAGCTTCAATAATGTAATTAGTCTCTAAAGAATTTAATAACTTACAAGACATGCTAATAACAAGCTCTTAATAGGAACATGGTGTATATTATAGCAGCCAGAAAGCATTTTTGACATCAAAGCAAGCCTCTCCAGGTAATAATTTTACAGTAGTTTAAAAATATAACCAGTGATAATGCTGAGACCATGAGAGGCTAACATTTTAATTAGTCTCTTCACTAATTATATTACTTTAAAGTTTTATTCACCTAATCTGGAAAAATTTTACTAGTGTTTATTTCTAAAGTTTCAGTCAGTTTTAATCTGATGCAATTATAACACCAATTTAGTCTGTTTCCTGGACTGCAGTGTGAGTCAGGTTAGGAAACAGAAATATGGGAGAGGAAGATGATAACAGGATTATTTTTATAAAGGTTTATCTTCATGGTAGTTTGTCATCTGGTAACACAGAAATGATAAGAGCAGCTTTATGAACTCTCTCCAACAGATTTGTGGGGTTTTTTTCCCAAAGAAATCTACAAGTAATCATCAGTACCTTTTTGTTTTAAACTCAGCCCAGGGGAAGTCACAGCTAGAGTAGCATGTCTCAGGCCCAGTTGTAGATGCGTTCTGCATCAAAGCATTCTGTACCTAGTAAAATACCAATGGAACATTACTCCCAAGAGAATCCCGAGAATAAATAAAGATAAAAAAGAAATCGCAATGTATATGTCCCTGTTGAGAATAGCTGGCATTGAAATAATGTATGTGAATGCAATGTCTTGCTTTGTGTTAAGAGTAATTTTAACAGTAAATACTTCTCCTTTAGGAGACTATGAACAGAAATCCATGGATGATTATGTGGCTAGGTTTTTTTCCTCCTGGTTTTTCTCTTAATGGTTTCCCCAGTGACTCTTTGTTAAAGTGCATGTAAAATATAACCTGTTCTTACCTCTTTCAGAGAGTCTATGTTAACTCTCTTTCAGTTAAAGGAATAAGTCTCTGCCTTACTTACGTACTCTAATCAGATGATTACCAGTTCGTGCCAGTTATTCAATATTTTGTTCTAATTGTTTAGTTTTGAATGTGAACTCAGATTTAGACAAATTCAGACTCTGGAAAATAATCATTATCACAAACTTTTAATAAGAAATTCAGTGAGTATACAGAAGGCAGATTAAATGGTTATTAAAATGTGGAAATACAAGTAAAAGTGATTTGTTCTTTTACTTTTCTTTTTAAACAAAATCATATGTAATTTAAAAACAACAGGGTTCTTGGACATCCTCTGACTAATAAATTCTCCATCATGTTAAGTGTAAAGCCCTACATTTAGGAAAACAGCAGGTCAGAAACACACCAATTGTAAAATTTGTTGAATTACTTGTAATAATAGTTAACATTTGTTAAGTCTATAGTGTCCAAAAATTGTACTCAGTGTTTTTAATGTATGCATTATTTTAGTTCTCTTAACATTCTTTTGAGATAGATGTAAATTATCCTTATTTTCAAATTAGGAGTAGAAGGTCCAGCTAGGAATGGTGACACATACTTATAACCCCAGCACTCTGGGAGCCTGAGGCAGGCGAATTGCTGTGAGTTCAAGTCCAGCCCAGGCTACATAGTGAGTTCAGGGCTAACCTGGGCTAGAGGATGAGACCTTGTCTTAAGAAAGAAAAAAAAGGAAGTGGAGGGTCTAGAGGAGTAACTGTCACCAATTCCAGGAATCAGCTCATCAGTCTTCATACCTGTGTGGTTGAGAGCCAGGTAGAAATCTGCAGAGAACAGAGCTTGCATTTAGTGCCTTAATTCTTCCCCCTAGTCAGTGTGACTTTTAAACACAGTTTTAGAGAAACTTATTTTCTTTTAGAAAATTTTCCAGAACTTTGTGGGATGCATTTTTTAAAACAAAATTTATGATGAGCTGCATTTTAAATTATCCTAAGTGGTTGCTCTTAATGAATTTTTTATTTACTAAGTGACATGTGATGAGGAAATTGTGAAGCTACATTTAGTTTAAAGTCAAGTTGTTACAATTTCAGATTTTAAAATATAGCATTTAAATTGCTTTATTTTGGGTGCATTGGCACAGAAAGAAATCACTCTGCTTTAAAGGGAGGGGCAATTCATGTCTTTCCTGTTTCTAGACTTATATTTTTTCTCTGATTAAAAAAAACATTAAATTCTTATTCCCATACTAACACATTTGCTTTTTTTAGAATGGCAAAAATTCATTATACAGGTAATATAGGCTGACTGAACAAACTTCTCTGGCTTGATACACTATGAGGATAATGTAGACTGACTGACTGGAATCACCAATCTGTATTTCTGACTCTACTACTCTCATATGCCCCAGGAAATTGCTTAGATTTGGAGGCTGGTAGGATGAGGTTTCTCTATAGGATGTTAACCTATTGCTAGATCCTAAAAATCATTTTCTTAATTGTCAAGAAAAGAACTCATCATCTTGCAATAATCAGATAATCCTATTACAAAACAAAAAAACAAAATCGGGTAATCCAAGAACAGACAATCTTTAGTCCGTTGTTTTAGAACCTGTCTTGTTTTAGGAAACTTCAGTCCTGGTTGGAAGATTGCTGCCTTCTAATCCTCTCTGGTGTAATAAGAGCCTTTGGCAGTTAGCACCTGACTCAGACATCCTGTTGGAATTGCTATTTAACTCTGTCTGTGCAAAAATATCAGTTGGCAATAGTCGTGCACACATCATGGCATCTTGGTCAACAGTGAACCTCATATGATAGCAGTATAAATTTATATTGTCTGGTGATGGCTGTAGCAGACATCGTTTGTGTGAGTATGTGCTATGATGTTCACACAGGGATAAAATATGCCTATCAAATCTCTCCAAATGTCTCCTTATTGTTAAATGATACATGACTGTATATTCCGTGTGATTTCATGGAATCTGGAATGAATTTAAGGCTTCCAGTTCTGGCGATAGACCTAAGAACACCTGTCTCAAAGATACACTTTGACCAATAGGTATAGAAAAACTTGGTTAATATTACTGGTCACTAGGTAAGTGCCAGTCAAAGCCACAGTGAGATAATACTTCACCCTAATAAGACCCTGTAGTCTTTTCAATTAATGAGAGAATGATAAACTCTTTCAGCATAATCACAACTTGTCTATTTTTCCTCTAAGAGTTAGTAGTTTTTGCTATAATTCAAGGTCTATTTTTATGGGTGTCTACATTTAGTATTATTTTTTTAAATTAGTGTTATAATTGCATCAAATTAAAACTGACTGAAACTTTAGAAATAAACACTAGTAAAATTTTTCCAGATTAGGTGAATAAAACTGACATTACTCAGTATCAACTTTTATCCTTCACAATATTCTTTTTTATACTTTCCTGATATATTACTTCAGCTTTCTTTTCATTAACATACTTATGTACTATATCTTTTTTCCATGTTTTTACTTTTAACTTATTTATGTCCCTACTTCTTGTTACACGTTCTACGTGTTTTTCACTGATCCTGTAGCATATTAATCATTGTTATTTTGATGTCCTTGTCAAATAATTCTAACACTTAAATCATCTCTGGGTGTGTTTCTGCTGACTACCTACCTCCTACAATTGTCTGTTTTTCCTTCTTACTGTCTTGTAAACTTTTAGTAAATGCTTGACATTGTAGGCAAAAGAGCATTGGAGGGCTGGAGGAGTGAGTCAGTGGTTAGATTGCTTGCCTAGCAAGCACTAAGTAACCAAGTTCAGTTCCCCAGCACCACATAAGCCAGGTGTGGTGGTGCATGCCTGTAATCTTAGCACTCAGGAGGCTGAGACAGGAAGATTACTGTGAGTCCAAGGCCAGCCTGGGCTCCATAGTGAGTTCAGGACCAGCCTGGGCTATAGAGCGAGACCCTGTCTCAAAAAAAGAAGAAAAAAGCCTCATTTGAACGAGCATTGGAGGTGGAGGTAATTATTGTTTGTGTCCAGAAATGGGCAGTTCTTTTCTTCCTCTGGCTGTCTAGTAGAGAGGGCTGACTCAGTCCAGTCAAAGGTTGGACTAGGCTTTTTTTGTGTACGGTTATTATAGTCAGCTTCAGCATACTAACTTCAAATGTCTTTGTCATTGGGCTCCTGTTACTTTATTCTTAGCATGAAAAGTTTGAGTGCTGCTGCAGCATTGAAGGCAGAATTGTCTCATTTCTTCCTTCCAGTGATAACTTGCTGACGCTCTTCAGTGCAAGATGTGGAAAAGGGTTTGGGATTCTCTTGCCGTACCCTCAGTCCTGGGCCGTCTTTGTAGGCTTGGTCTTGAGAGAGGGGTTTCTCATTGTTTCCATCCTTCCCCTGTGTGTAGTTAAACTCAGCCGGATCAGACTTCAGTGGGAACGCTTTGTTTCACTCCTCCAGCAGCAGACAGAGTTTGCTTGTGCTCTTCCTCCAGCAGCAGCTGATCTTTGCCTAGGCCCGGCAGCCATCCAGCTTACTTCCTTCTCTCATTAGGGTGATAAACACGAATATCCTCTTGCCTAGTTTTATTATCTTGATTGTATAATGATTTTTTAGATCTGGCCTGCTCTGGGGTCAGCTTTCATACCAGACAGTCAGTCAGGCTTGAGAAATGAATGAATAAATCCGTCTTGCTAGTGATTTTATGCTTTTAGAACATTTACCTCAACTATGAATAAATCGCCACTCTTGAAGAACTCTTTTATTGGCCTAGAGTGAGCCACACGGAGGCTTATCTTTGATTAAATTTGTGCAAGTTTTTAAAATACGAGGATCACTTCCCTATTTGTTTTCCTGCTATTTCAGGTATTGGTGGTAATTTGGTGGCTATCCAGGCTAGCAGGATTTCTACCTACCTCCATTTACACAGCATTCCAGGGGAACTGCCTGAGGAACCCAGAGGTTGTTATTACCCATTTAGGACTTTTTTTGGTCCAGGTATGTGCTTGTTGACTTCTGCATGTTTTATATCAGAAACTATTTCCATGAGGTTATAGGCAGGCAACATTTGTTGTGTACAGATTTTGTGACATGTGAATTTTCTCTTTCTGAGAGTCAACCTCAGTGAATAAAAAGTCTGCATCAATTCTGAAGTTGCTGAAGATCTTTGTATGTTTTCTCTTTTATTACTCTATTTGGGATTTCTTGTTTATTAGCCAAGAAAGAGGAAATGTCTTCTCACATGCATAAACACACACACACACACACACACACACACACACACACACACACACACACACAGCATTGCCTGCTGACTTGGGGAGATGGACCTACTATTTTTCCTGTATTAGTCTTTTTGTCTTTTCTAAATGTAGTTGTTTGTACCTAAACAGAGTGAGAGGGGATGACCACAGTTGTCAGGATCTGTGTGTTATTTCTGTCTACCAGATCTGTGATTACAAAAAAATATATACCACAATTTTGAATCTCCCAATTCTTATCTCTTTTTTTCCTGGTGAAAATAAATATGATTACTGACTTTTGGATGAAGATCGAAAGTGCCCAGGTTTGTATTATCAGTGATATAACACTAAAGAAGTACACAAAATTAAAACATTTAATCACTTTATGAACATTATGTGAGTGAGGACAGTTGAGGAGGTGGGAAGAAAAAAGGGATGTGCTGTGTAAATTTTAAAAAGTTTAAAACACATTACATTTTCTCTTTTATTTTCCCTTTTTGTGATCAATATGAAGGTCTGACTGCTATTCTTCATAGAAAGTTTCTTAATCATTTACTTTTCATTTAATGACATATAGTGGGAATTTCAAAGAGTTAAATGAATTGTAAATAACTGAAATTTATTTTTAACAATTTAGCTTTATGTAATTTTGAGATGCACTAACCAGGAAGTAATCTTCAAATCTTAGTAACTATCTATTATCAGCCAAAATATGAGTTAGTTTTAATGACTTTTATATTTTATGTTACAGGAGTAAATAATAAATCTGCCCAAGTTCTGCTGATTTTAGTGATTCCTGGACATTTGATTTTCCTCTACACTATTCATTTGATGAAGAGTGGCCATACTTCTCTGACTGTAATCTTCATAGTTGTATACTTATTTGCTGCTGTCTTACAGGTGAGAGTTAAAACTTCTTGAAATTTTTTTTTTTGCTCAGACTGATGTAAAAGTATAACTATGTATATCTAAAGGCACATGGCATTTTACCATTTCAAAAATCAACTGAATGCATTTGTATTGATTTGACCTTAAAACCAATAAGCTCAGAATCATGTTTAGTGTAGTCTGGTTTATAGACACCTTTGGCTTCCTGTGTCCTGGCTTTCCTGTTTTCCCCTCATTCATCCTCTTGTCTCTTAGGACCGTGCTATGCAAAGGAAGATGGCTCGAGTGTAAATCAGCTTCTATATATTATAAAATACTTTAATTCCACCATCTCAATAGGTCAATTGGATATGCAGTTCTGTTTCTTTTAGAATTTTGAACACTTTCTTGCCTTTTAGCATCTTGTGTTACCATTGAGAAGAGTCAGCATCCATTCTTGTTCCTGACCCCATTGCATGTATAACTTTTTTTAATCCCCTAAACACTCCTAACAGGCTCTCTTTTTTAGTTTGATGTTCTTAAATTTCATGTTAGCATCCCCTGAGGTTTCTTAAATTCATGCTGCTGCATGCTATATGTATGTATGTTTTATCTGTTTTGATTGATCTTGTTAATGCAAAAATGTATGTTCTTCAGTTGTAGGGAAATTTCCTGTATTTTTTCAAAATTATTTTTCCCTTTCCTTTCTTTTTGGAATCTTATTTGGTTTCTAGATCTCTTGTATTTAATTTTTTTATTCTCTATTTTTAAATCACTTTTTCTCATCTTTCCAGATCTCTGTCCCTTCTAAATAGCTTCTCTTTTGTGCAGAGGTTTTTGATTTTATTTATTTGTTTGTATATTTTGAGACAGAGTCTCACTCTGTAGTCCACACTGGTCCTGAACTCACTATGTAGCCCAGGCTGGTCTTAAATTCATAGCAATCCTGCTGGCCTCAGCCTCTGGAGTACTGTAATTATAGGTATGTGCCACCATGCCCAGCTTTTATGGTGCTAGAGAATCAAAACTCAGGGCCTTCTGCTTGCCAGGCAAGCACTCTAATCACTGCTATTCCTCTAGCCTGAGGCTTTTAATTTTAAATTTTAAGAAAACTGCTTTTACTTTTCAAAACATGTGACCAATGTAACACATGTACAAATATTTAAAATTAAATAGTACTAAAATGCTCTATGTTCCCAATCCTATTCTTAGAAACAATAACTTTGAAATATTTTGACTGTTTCTTTTGGCATTTATCTACAAGTTTAAAGTCATACGCCTAGGAGTTTTTGAATGATCTCCTTAGACTTTTGCTAATAAAATGGAAGACTTCAGGGCTTTATAATGCTTCATGTTTCTATGTAGCTCTGTCACGGCTTTTTGTTAAGTTCATCACAAATGAACATGTTATTAGGCCCAAGTAAACATGAGGTATAGGTAGGTAATTCACTATGGCTATTTGGTTTCTTTTGCACTTTATTTTTCTTGGCCTTGCAGCTGTTTCATTTTTATTTGATAATTTTCCATTAACCATCCTTAATTTCTTCCAACTGTTCCTACTTTATTTTGGGTTCTTGGGCATGGCCTCTTACTGAAGTTTGTAGGTTTGGTACTTCTACAGTGAGAATTCCTAATCTCTTAAGATAAGGATTAAAAATTCCAAAGAGGTATTATTTACATTCGACCATAAGGGTTTTTTAACATATAAGAGTGAAAGTAGAGAGAGGGTACATGGACATTATTTCAGTTCAAAGAAACTGCATTGATGGTAAAGATGATAATGAAATTATCAGGTGTTTGTAGTATTTTTTTGAGCACCAACCGCCCTCCTAAGTGCTTCACATGTACCTCCTCTTTACTCTTACCAAATGGGGTAAGAGGTTTGTCCTGTCCCCCTCCCATACCCCTTTTGACTGTGCTGTACATCACCTCATGTTCATGTGCATATTAGACAATCACTCTGCCACCAAGCCACATTCCCAGACCCAAGATATGTCCTTTAGTTGCAAATCAGTGATTTTGAAGGGAGAATACATCAAAATAATGCATCATGCATAAAAAGAAGGGATTAAAGCTTCTGTTTCTATTTTAACAGGTTTAAAATAATCTGTTTTTTCTGTTTTATGAATTGCTTAGTAATAAACATTTTAGCACAGTGTTAAGTAAGAATGCTCAAAAGTTTATGCTGAGAGAGCTGTATCATCTAACATTTGGAAATTACTGAGTTGAAAGATAGAGGTAAGAAAGTGCAGAGCTTATGCCAGATAAAGCAAGTCCAAGTCGCTGGCAGGATCTAACTAAGAGGTTGGAGTAGCCAAGATAAGATCATAAGAAGCTAGATTAGGGCTGGTGTAGAAAACCCTTAACTGCCAAAGAAGTGAGATTACAATCTGTTTTTTTAAATAAATCTCCTTGCAACCTAATGGAGATTTTTAACTTTCCTAGAATGCTTTAGGTTTATCTTAGGTTCTTTAGAAGTTACCTATTAGATCATGTATTCTATATATTGTCATTCTGTAAGACAGAGATGCCTTCGCTCTTAAGTCCCAGAAGCCACAGATTTGGACCCCTGTAGTCAAAGGCTTTAGCCTGGTGAGAAGACTGCAACACACACAGTTAGTGTGTAGTATAAACAGTAGGATAAAGTGCTTCCAGAGCTCCCAATGAAAACAAACCAACTGCCTGGGGAGTAATATTTTTCTACTTTTCAGTACAGATAAAACTTATTTCCAATGGTATTTTACCATTGACTACTCTTAACTGTGAATGGTGTGGTCTCGTATTATCATTTATGCTTGGTGCACTTCACTTTGTGTGTGTTACTGAAAAGATGTTTCCTCAGTCCCGTGGGAAATATTCAGCGCTAGTCTTTTTCTCTTGACAAGCATGCCATTTCTAGAGCAGAGTCCTTCTGAAAGTCTGCCTCATGCATTGATTTGCCACTAATGCTTGGAGTTCTGGGCCAACATATTATCATGCATCAATTTACCTAAGCTGATGAGGAATGTAAGTAATTGCTTTTATTATAAAATGATTTCTGTGTAAAATGACAGTACAGTTACATGTCTTCTTAATACTTCTGACCTAAAATCTTACTGGTGGAAGCTGAAAAATCAGAGTTGAGGAAAGAATGTTAGTGTCTCAGTTACACCCTCTATAAAATGAAAAGATTGGTAATATTTACTTCATAGGCTGTTTTTAAAGATTAAATGAGTTACTTACATAAAATTCACTTCCTAGTCGATGCTATGTAAGTGTAGGCTTATGCTAGTGTGATTAAACATAGGATGTAAGTGTGCCATTGAACTCTGAATGACAACTCATAGGGTTTATTTTCTTACATGTCTTTTATAGGAATATGAGGGTGCAGGTGTGCGCGCATGCACAGACCCACACACCCCCCCCCCCCCCCCCCCCCCCCCCCCCCCACACACACACACTAGGGTTTTGAATAATCCAGGTCCTTCATACTGAGTTACATTCCTAGCTCCTTTGTGTTTTTTTTTTTATTTTGAGACAGGGTCTTGTTAATTCCCTATGTTGTGCAGACCAGGCTTGAACTTGCGACCCTCTTGTTTTAGACTCTCAGACTGTACAACTTTCATTTTTAAGGGTTTTAGTTTTATTTTTTTCCTCAAGAATCAAGTATCAGCCAGAGTAGATCTGTGCATCTGCAGCCTGAAATTGTGCACTGTTTCAATGAATAGCTGAGAATGAAATTGCACATTCTTGGGACAAGTCTTTGTGCTTGGTCTCTCTCTCTCTCTCTCTCTCTCTCTCTCTCTCTCTCCCCTTTAAAGTTCAGGTGAAAGATCTTGACCTCCCCCAGCCTCATTCAATCAATTCAAAGATGAAGAGAATGAAGGAATAACTTTTTAAAGACAAAGATTGAGCACTGAAGGCTCACTTTATAATGTTCTTTGTTGATTTGCATGGTTTTTTGGTCTGGGTTAAATTTATATTCCAAACTTTGGTTTAACTTTATTTACTTGGACTGGACTGAAAATTGAACCTTTACACGGAGCTGCATCCCCAGCTTATTTCTCTATTTTGAGACAGGGTCTCACTAAGTATCTTGTTGCTGAATTTCCAGTGGTTCAAACCTATGATTCTCCTGCCTGAGCCACTGAAAAACTTCCAGTTTTTCCTGAATTATTTTATTCCATCTACTCATCCCTAAGGTCTGTATTTTGATGGAATATTACATAGTGAAGCTTTTCTATTACATATTTAATTTCTCCCCATTTAGATTCCTACATCCTTTAGTGTGAAAACCGTGCCTTTCTTTTTTTGGAATTTCCCATAGGACACAATAGCGTGGTATTTTTTTTTTTAAGTCTTGGTGTTTTATTTTCTCCCCAAAATTATGGTCTTTGAAGGGTCTTTCCTCTAACTTCCCAACCAACTAAATAAAAGAAATCTGTACGACACTTGATATTGGACACATTATAATGACATAGTCAGAGTTATTTACAGCACTTTTGCATTTACTCAGAGTCCCTCTCTTGCCGTTCTTGAATACCTACCTTAGCCTGGGTGGCCATCCTCTTTGGTTCTCATTACACTGTGAATACCATTGTCCTAGTCTTTTCTATACAATGTAAACATTACTTATATATCTGTCTCGCCCATTCTACAGAAAGGGTCTTTGTCTTAGTCATCTGTGAATCTCCAGCACCTGATTTACCCCTGTCGCTCAATTAATAATTGTTAAGCGGAATGATCATTGCCTGCCAGTCATTTCCTCCTCCAGTGGAAGGAGGAAAACATTTCTTTGTTTTGGTTTGGTTTTTTGGTGCCAAGACCTGGGAGTGAGCCAGGGATAGAAGGAAAATATTTTAGAGCTATATTTAAGTACCAGAAAATCCAGACCGAAGAAAAATCTAAATGTTCATCTCTTTGGTTTGAATATACACCAATTCATGCTCTTTCACTGACCTAAGTATTCAAAATAAGATAATTTAAAAAACTAGACTCCCAAAAATTCTAGCAATGATCTATGAAGTATAATAAAATAGATTTTACTGAAATATTTAAAGACAAAATGACTTGCTATCTAGGGAAGGAAAAAGGTACAGGTAAAAGTCTCAAATCAATATTAGAGCTGAGCGATGGCTCATGAGTGTAGATGGGCTTAATTTATATGCTGTCTACTTACGTATTTCTTATATTTCTATAATTAGTTTTTAAATGAAGGTTTACGTTCTTGGATGTTAGCATGGGAGTTTTTCAGAGCGTATTTTTCTCTCATTTTGGTCCCATCACTGACCATTTCTTAATTCAAGTGATAAGTAAAAAGTCAACTTGAATTTGAAATTGTTTGAAATTTTGAATGGTAAAGTTAATTTCTATTTCTCCCTAGATACATGCTAACTCCCTCTCTAAAAAAAATTCTTTTTTAAGGGGCTGGAGGAATGACTCAGTGGTTAATATGTTTCCTAGCAAGCATTAAGTCAAGCGCTAAGTATCCGAGTTTGGTTCTCCAGCACCACATAATCTGGGTGTGTTGTCGCACATGTAATCCCAGCAACTTGGGAGGCTGAGACAGGAGGATTGCTGTGAGTCCAAGGCCAGCCTGGGCTACTCAGTGAGTTCAGGACCAGCCTGGGCTATAGAGTGAGACCCTTTCTCCAAAAAAATTTTTTTAATTAAAAAAACTACTTATTTGTAGGGTTCTTTCTCCATGAGTAGTGATTTCTTCTGCCACTGACTGCTTACAGAGAAAGGATCTAACAGTATTATAAGACTGTATGTTTATTTATTTAGCCTGGTACTCACCTAAACTGAACTCTTGAAGTTGTAATTATTGAATAAGTGGTCGCACTTGCCTGTGAATTTATGAAATCAAAAGCGTAATATGAAATTTCAAGTCATGATGGACTCTGTTGGATTCCTTATAGGATATAAAGAAGGAACCACTCTTTCTTCTTCAGGGGTTTTATGTCTCCTTGTTACAACTTACCGCCTTTTGCAAGGACACAATGGCTTTACAGCACACAAAGCATGATGATGTACAAAGAAAGATACCTCTCAATCAAAAAAGCATACTGAGAACCTCTTGAGCAAGGAGGGACTTCATAGTAAATCTGGGTTCATCTTTCTACTTCGTTTAAACTCCTTATGTGGCCCAGGCTGGCCTTGACCTCACAGCAGTCCCCTGCCTCAGCCTCCAGAGTGCTTGGATCACAGACAGGCACCACCACTCCTGGCTGATATGGTGCTGGAGAATCAGCTCAGGTACTTAGTGCATGCTAGGCAAGCACTTTAACTGCTGAGCTATTCCTCCAGCCCCAATTGTTGTTATTTTTGTAATCCACTGTTTATTTCACTCATTTGATTAAAGCCAGAACTTCTTTTTATGGTCACAGTTTTTATTATGATCATTATAGGTACATGTGATCTGTGACTTTCTAGAGGAAGATACTGATCTTAATCTTATAAAAAAGCTAGTTTATCACATGAGTTGTTCTTTATGACAATTTTCTATCTCCAATAGTTCTCTTCTTACATTTTAGTTATATTAGCAACTTTTCTAGTCTCCATAAGAGTTTGAGAAAAATAATAGAGAATATCTATATAGTATTATGAGCCGTGTACTATTCTAAGTTCTTTACATACATGAACTCAAGTTCTCATAGGAATTCCTTAAAGTACATTCTACTATTATTTCCTATTTACAGATGAGGAAGTCAAGATAGAAGTTAAATGATTTGCCCACATGCAAATAAGATGGAGTCTGACTCTCCAGCCCTGTGTTTTAAATAAGTTTGTCCCTTTGTTCTGCACTTGTGAGGGTCAGAGTTTTTAGTATGGCAGCTTTCAAAGGCTTAAAGCAATATCTTCTTTATGGTTTCATTAGATCCATATATTTCTTCCATCCTGACGTCTTGCCTCAGAAGGGCTATTCATTCCACAAAATTTATACAGAATCTGTGCCTGCTCAGATTACATAAGAATCCACCAAAGGGCGTAAATGTGTCGTAAGTGTTGAAAAAAGCACAAAGTGCTATGAAGTTTAGTAATAGAAGAATTTTTTCCCAGGTGGGAAGGCAATCTTTATAGTGAATAAAATTTTGGAATTTATAAAAAATGCCACATCAGCATAAAAGAGTGCCATTAGACAATTGAGAAAACTCTAGATGTTTTTGGAAAATAGTAGAAATTTCCTAGAGTGTAAGGCTTATGAAAGGGAGTAATGAAAAATGAAGTTGAAAAATTATAGGCTTTGGCAACATCATGAAGGATCTTGAAGAACAGGATAAAGAATTCAATTTATTCTGTAGATTTTCAACTTTCCTTCCATTCTACACACACTTGACAGATCTAATAGATCCTTTAAATACAGTATGAGATAGTATGTAAGTGTTGGGACTTTGGCTTCTGCCTCTCAAGACCTATGTCTCCTTCAGCCAGGTCACCTCTCAGAGACTTCTCATCTGTAGAGAGAGACTAAAAATAGACATATCATGTGGGTCACTATGAGGATGCAGTTGGATAACACGTGTGTTACTACTATTTTCATCGATATTGTCCTAGTTTAGTCTTCTTACCATAATTAGCACCACTATAGTTAACATCAGTGGCTATAAGTAATTGGGACAAGGAGTCTTTGGGTGTCTGAAGAGGATCAGAACCTATGGAACTCACATGAAGAGTCTCCTGTTAATTCCTCCACCCTCTATTCCGTGGAGTGACTCCTCTAAAAAAGGATGACCTTACTAGATGATGGCAGTGTGGCTGCAGTTGGAATCTTGGGGAAACCACCGAGTACCTGAGCGCATTAGCCAGTTTATCCTGGAAGTGACTGAATTTCCTATGGTCTCGTTGTTCTTGCATGTAAAACGAAGATAATGTGTCCTCTTTGCACAGTAGGTATAATATTTGAGTTTCTGCCACAGAGTAGCCTCTTATTAAAATAGCTATGGTTATATCTTTTTTATTTTGATGCTAACTCAATTCCTGTTCAGATGTCATCTCAAAGGAAAGAGCCAACAGAGCAGGGGACTGTAACAGGTTTCCTGGTCTCATCCACATTCTCTGCACTCTTATGCCTCAGGATGTAAACCTGTCAGATTCCAACTGGGAAGTGAGGTTCTCTTCATTATGCGACTGTTCTGTCTCTTGCCTCCTCCTTGGTTTTGACTGTCAGCTTGGGTGGAGGGGAAGTGTGAAGAGAATGATGAAAAAGATGTGAGGGGGAGGCTGACAGTTCTAGAATTATTTTTCTAATTGTGAAATAAATCTCCTTTAACTTTGAGAGTTGATTAATACTGTGAAGTAGGAGATTGAAGCAGATAAATTTTTGAGATTACACTTTAGAAGCCTTGGGATTGCATTTTTACCATACAATTGTGTGATGATGCAGTTATAACTTATATTTAGGGGCTTGAAATGGAGACACTTTTCTCAATACATATTTATGAGTAATTCTTTGGGTAGGTTTGCTTGGGCTCCAGGCCAGTCATACACAGAAAGATGATCAAATCACTGTCTGCCTTCTGGAGCAAAGCATGCTGGATCCTTGTGTCGTGAGACACTGGGAACAGGGCTCTGAAAAGTCTTATCAGACCTGATGGAGATGAAGGAAGAAGCAGGGAAGCTGCACTATCATTTCTCATGTGTTCTGCTTAAGATGCTACTACTGTCTGTCCTCTGAATGCTGCTGAGATTGCAGAAATGGCTTAGAGGAATTTTTACATCATCTACAGGGAAAATCTTACAGCATACCTAAGTGAAAGCATTTAATTGAAAAGCATAAAATCATTATTCAGGAAACTTGTCACAATAAATTGTTTGTTGATTATGAGCCCAGAATATTCACCCAGAGCATATTGACCTGAATGACTATAAAATCTTTAGCTATTTAAAAAATAAAGGCTTAATGCTATACCACTTTTTTATTTTAAAAGTCTGTATTAATTCAACATGACAAAGGCAATCTAATAGTTATTTTTGTACCATCTAAGGAAATATATCCTAAAGCAAAAAAATTTCTAAGGATTTTTATGCTTATTAAAAAGGAAGCTTAAAGACTGTCAAAGGATGCCATCATTCTTCAGTATCTGAAATAAAAGACCAAGTTGAATTCTCACTGATACTGTAAGAGAGCCATATTGGGGTCAAACACAAGCAGAACAAATTGTTGATTCCAGGTAGAGTTTTAGGGAAGCATAACTTCAGGAATTAGACACTCAAAAGCATCAGAGGATTGACATCGTCTGTAAAAGTATGGTTACTTGGGTGTCACTGTCGCTTTGTTGGTCCTCATAGGAATATTTATTGGAATGGATTAGTTACTATTTGGCTACTTCACAAGTAAGGACTGCCATTGATTTGTTAGCTTCTCAAGCATAGTCAGTGAAGCAAGTTCTTTATTGATTGATTGGATTCAAAACCAATTCTGGTGGTTACCTGTCACCATGGCCCAAAACCAGGCTTTTCTAAGGGTATGTGAAGTATGAGAATATTTTAATCTTTACTCTCACCTTTACCCTTCAGTCAACTAAAGCTACACTAAAAGTCATTAAGAATGGCCCAGAGGTTCGCCTCTGTTGTTGATTCCTCTTGAGGTACAGCTTCATTTGAAGAGATCTTATTTTCAGTTGAAGTGTCCATTAGAATTCCTAGAGTGCTTAGATTACAGACACATGCTGCCACACCTACCTTGCCTTTTCATTTTCTTAACTGTGTACTTAAAGAACCAAAGTATGTATTATGTATATATGTATGTATGTTTTTAATAGTGTTGGGATTGAAGCCAGAGTCTTCACACTGAGAATATCATCAGCCATTATTTTTTAAATTTTGAGACAAGCTCTCTACTCAGTTGTTAAATTGCCCAGACTGAGTTTGAACTTGCAATCTTCCTGGCTCAGCCCCCAAGACTCCTGGGATTACAAGCATCCACCACCATGCCTGGTTTCAGAAGTTTTAATTTTAGTGAAGCTCAGTTTATTCATTTTTAAAATGATGAGTGCTTTTGGTATAATAAGAAATCTTTGCATATTTCTAGTTCATGAGGATTTCCTCTTCTGTTTCCCTTTAGAAAATTTTATAGTGTTAGCCTTTTTTGGATTTGACCAGTTTGAGTTCATTTCTGTTTCTGGTGTGGGATGAAGGTTAAGGTCCATATTTTTCAGCATGACTACTCCAGCACTGTTTATCAGAAAGACTCCTCCCCCTTCCATCTCCCTGAATTACCTTGGCTTTTTGTCAGAAATCAATTGGAAAAATGTATATGCAAGTCTATGTTTTAGATTTTTTTCTTGCTCTGCTAATTTATATATGTATTCTTAAGCAACTGCTGTTTCCTTTTGAGCCTTAACATGTTCTTATTTATTTTAATTTCAAGATGAAATCACTTGCCTTCCTTTTCTTTGCAGACTGTCTTCTTTATGTAGGTCTCAGTTCACTTACATGAGTATTTATATATTCAGATATAGATATGCTAAATAACCAAATCAAATGTTACTGTTTTTGCTCTGTGACTACTGCCAAATCAACATCCTTTTATTCTCCACTCCTAACATAGAGCTTTGCGTGTGTTGGCATTTCCACAGCAGCAGTAATTAGATCTACACATTCATATGTGATACTGTGTCTCAGACCTTCTGGAAGTCCAAGTGGATTATGTCTAGGCTTTCACACTTGTCACTTGTCATGGCTGCCTTTTCCCTGATGATAATCAAATTAATTAAGCATGCTTCTTCTTTTTGTATGTCAAACTCTATTCTTTGCTTTCTTTCGTCCTCTCTCTTTAGCCAAGAGCTTTAGACCATATCAATACAAATTCTGTTTTCTTGGTTTTAAATTTCTCAATTAATTCTTTGCTCCCTCCTATATTCCCTCTGAATATTTTCGATAAAATGTGTTGTCTTCTGATGTTTGTTTGCCTACCTAGTCTTATGTCAAAGAAGTTCCTGTGCCTTTGGACGTCATCTCTATGTACCATTTTCCCCCCAGAGGATATTTTTTCTCCTGAGTTATGTAGTCTTCATGGCTTTGCCTTTTCTAATAATTTCACTTTATATATTTTAACATAGGAACATATTTCAACATGTTTTTAAAACTTAAAAAATGAAGTCATGCTGAATATATGTTCAGGTAACTTGCTTAGCATTGCATTTTAGATTCATGCATGTGTTACTGTTACTCATCTGTTTTACTGTGATATAATATTTTATTAAATATTTCATATTCCATTCTTTTTAGTAAATTTTTAGTTGGTTTCTAGCTTTTTGTGATTGAAAAATTAAGGCTATGAAATATTATTGTATAAGTCTGCTGGAACACATTATGAAAGTTTTTTGGGATAGAAAATCATAACCACTTTTGTGTCATGGACTTATTAGAAGTTTTAAAAAATTATTGTGGGCTCCCCCTCAAAATTAGGATTTTTCTTGTCTGTTTTTTTGCTTCCTTGGTACTGGGGGTTGAACCCAGGTCTTTGTGCATCCTAAGCACTTGCTTTAACACTGAATTACCGATACATTCCTGGTCTCTCAGAATGAAGTATTTAGAGTTATGGAATAAAAATACATAGTTTTATAAAAGAATTGTTCTCTTCCCTCACCATCTCAAAAAAATCTAGCAATTTATATACATACATATATATAATTAAAAGCCTTGATTTTTTAATTATCCAACAGACAAAAATTTTCATAACTGATATAACAGGGAAAGGAAAAGATTTTTTTAAAACTACGCACATGTTCATTGAAAGCTCTTACACAGATAATTAACATAGACTTTATGCTCATTAATGTTTGTCCTTTTTTTCATGCCAAAATTGTTGTTTATTCTTTTATAGTAACTATCTTAGTTACTTTTTCCTTGCTGTGACTCAAGACCTGATAATTCAGAAATTTAGGGGAGGAAAGGTGTGTTTTCCCTCACAGTTTCAGAAGGTCAGAGTCCATTCAGGGGCAGCTGGCAACAGTGGACGTACATGCAGAGGCAGTGGTGGAAGCAACGGCTCTACATTACAAACAAGAAGTCCAGTCAAGGCAAGCAGACTTAGGTCTCTCAAGGAAGTCAGGAAGCAGCTTATATATCCTTC
The DNA here is from genome assembly GCA_004027205.1 of Ctenodactylus gundi. Lineage (NCBI taxonomy): Eukaryota > Metazoa > Chordata > Mammalia > Rodentia > Ctenodactylidae > Ctenodactylus > Ctenodactylus gundi. The sequence continues at coordinate 117,636 of PVKB01002667.1, read as the reverse complement.
TGGGTCTCATCCCAGTGATCAGCCCCTCCTGGATCCAAGTGTGGAAGGTGTGGTAAGTCCCCACTACACGCCTGTAATCCAATTTACATGCCTGTAATCTACCCCTACAGACTAGGCCCTAATCTCCCAACAGCACTTGGTTCCATAGACAGTCTATAACATTCAGATACATGAGACTTTTTGGGAACATTCCAGATCCAAACCTCAATAGTAACTAAAGTCAATAACCAATATAGCAACTTCCTGCATTAAATGTATATGTGTATTCTCTGAGCAGATGCCAAGTATATAAATATTTAAAGTGTTATCTGTGACAAATGGCCTTACTTCTTACCTGTTATCTAATTACTAAAACCCCATTCATAGGAACAATGTACAGGTGAACTTCCTAGCTTCATTTTAATGACACTTGGGCCAGTCTTAGAGGTATTTTGATGGGAAATGGGAAGATCTGAGAGCACCGTGAAATCGCGGGGTGTGGGAGGAAGGGTGACAGTGTGGAGGCGAGGGAACTGCCACGAGCTTTCAGGTTTGCGACAGCAGACACAGCTCGTAGAGTCAGGGAAGTTAGGGAACATAACAAAACTGCTACAGCATCTCAGCTCTCCCTGACTCTGGCTTAGTTATTGAGAAATCTGGAATCTGGTTAGCCCTTAGGAAAATTCATGCTTACCAGTCTCCACAGCTGAGCTTTTACAGGAGAAAAACACCTTCTACTTCCTTTACACCTCCAAAATCTTGCATGAATACAACTTGGTGGAACCCAAGCCCTGTCTGGAACCCTGCAGGGTTCTGACATATAGCTCTTAGGTTTTTCTCACCTTAAAAGAATAGGAAGACCATAGGGTGGTTGGGAATGGTGTAGGAGGCCACGGGTCAGGATCTGTGATGCCCCTTCCTTTTCATGGTTTGTTTGAACCTTTGTTTTTCATCTTGTATGGATTGCCAACATTTGTCAGTCTTATTTGCTTTTTAAGAGGATAGCTTTTTCTTCACTATAATGTTTTTAATATTTAAGTTTTTACTTACATTTATTAATTTATATTTTATTTTGAGTTTAAAATTTTTCTTCTAATTTTTAGATATAGATACTTGGCTCATTGATTTTTCAGTCTTCTCTTACGATAAGCACTTAAGTACATTCCACAATATGAATGTATAAGATTTAGTTATTGATTTATTGATGTTATAAATATTTTATAATTTGCATTATTTATTTTTGACTCATGAATTATTTAGAAACATGCTTTAAAATGTCAAAACATTTAGTAATTTTTTTGCCTTGATGTCTGTTACTAATTTCTACTTGCACTCCAATTAGAGAGTGGGGCCTTTAGGATAACAATCTTGCGATGCGATTGAGAATATTCTTATGGCCTAGTAGGTGGATAGTTTTTCTAAATATCATTTGGAGGAAAAAAAGTATTTTTTTCTGGTGCTAGCTATAGTATATCAAGTTTGGTCAGTAATGATCAAGTTTGCTAATTGTGTGTTTGAAATCATCTATGACTTGTTTTTCAGATATTATTCAGGTGATCTGATAATTCCTCAGAGAAGTAGGTTATTTCCAAGATGTCTAATTTCTCTTTAAATACCTTTTTTTAACTCTGCTAGCTCTTTTGTCTTCTGGATCTCCAGGCAGACATAGTGAGACTTCCTTATGCCATCCTCCCATGATTCTGGCATATATTTTCTTTTCTTTTTTTTTTTTTTTGACTCTTTATGTCTTTGTGCTAATTCTTTATTAATTATGTTAGAATCATCTTACAGTTAATTCTGTCTTTAACAGAATTAATATGCTTGTTCTCCATCTATTCAGTTTTTATTTCAGTGATTAATTTTTTTCTAAAATTTTAAATTTTAGTTGCTTTTTAAAAACTTGTTAGTTCATTTCCTTATATTGCCTTGCTTCATGTTATTATTTACAGTTTCTTCTCTTATTCCTTTAAAAATATAATAAAGATTTATATTCTGTGCCACATTTTCCAGTGCCTGAAATTTTTCTAGATTTGATTCAGCTTCCTATTATTTTTACTATTGATGTCTTGCTTCATTTCATGTCTTTCAGCTGTTGACCCTGAGCTCAAATTTTCTTTCTTTTTTAAATTAAAAAAATATATATTTTTTGAGACAGGGTCTCTGTAGCTCAGGCTGGTCCTGAACTCACTAAGGAGCCCAGCTGGCCTTGGACTCAGGGCAGTACTCCTGTCTCAGCCTCCCAAGTGCTGGGATTACAGGCATGTGCTACCTTGCTTGGCTTATGTGGTGCTGGGGAATTGAATTCTAGTACTTATCGCTTGCGTAGTGCTTGCTAGGCAAGCGCTTTAACAGCTGAACTGTTTCTCCAGCCCACAAATTTTCTTTCAAAGATAGTTGATGCACGTCCTCCCTCTCCCTCCCTACACACACTGCTGGAAGTTGAACCCAGGGCCTTTGCACTGAGCTACATCCCAAGCTGTTTAAAAAAAAAAATTTTTTTTTTTTTAAATTTTGAAGCAGACTCTGTCAGTTGTCAGGCTGGACTCAAATTCATGATCCTCCTCCATCAGACTCCCAGTTTGCTGGGGTTACAGGCATGTACTACCATGACCAGCTTGTGCTTTTTTTATTGTTTTTAAAATAAGACGGATCTATAAACCCATATTGTATGCTTGAAAACTGATAAAACAGTGGATTTATTTAAAATAAATAAATATATATGTTATACAAATATATATATGTGTTATACAAAATGATGTTTTGATATATGTGTACATTTTGAAATAGCTACGTCAAGCTAAATAGCTAAGTCAAGCTAACTAGATAGGCGTGGTAGCACACCTTAATCCCAGCACTCTAGGAGGCTGAGGCTGAGGCGCCACAACTTCAAGCCCAGCCTGGGCAGCTCAGCAATTTAGCAAGGCCCTGTCTCAAAATGTAAAATTTTTTATAAAGCTAGGGATATAGCTCAGTATGAAGGTTCTGGATTCCATGCCAAATAAAAAGCTTATTATCCCATTACCTTAGATATTTATCACTGTCTTGTTGTTGTTGTTTTGATGGGTCTTGGTACTGGCAATTGAACCCAGAGCATTTGCAATAAGCTACATCCCTATCCCTTTTTATGTTTTGAGACAGACTTTCTCTAAGTCACTAAATTGCCTAGGCTGGGCCGAACTTAAGGTCCTACTACCACAGCCTCCCAGTTTATCATTATTTTGTAATGAGAATATTTAAAAATCTATTTCTTCTGCAGTACTGTAGATCCAACCCAGGACTTCACACTAAGCTGCATCCCCAACCCATTTTTAAAATTTTGATTTTGAGACAGGGTCTTGCTAAGTTGCTAAGTTTCCAGGCTGAGTTCAAACTTGTGATCCTCTGCCTTGGCCTCCCAGGGTGCTGGGATTACGGGAGAGGCCTGTGCCACCAGGCCGAGCTAAAAGTCTTTTCTTTCAGAAGCGTTCAAGTATATAGTATGCTGTTAGTAACTTTAGTCACCATATTATATAACTGATCTCTTAACCTGAAATGTTGTGTTCTTTATACATCTCCCTAATCATGGACAGCCCCATCACCACTATTCTTCTCTCTTCTGTGTTCAAGATTCCACATGCGAGGAGACTCTGTGTGAGAGTGTGTGTGTGTGTGTGTGTGTGTGTGTGTGTGTGTGTGTGTGTCCAGGGCCTTCTTGCTGAGTGATATCCCACATTTTATTATTATGTGGATACAGAGCCTCACTGTGTTGTCCAGACCAGACTCAAACTTGTGATTCTTCTGCCTCAGCCTTCTAGAATGCTGCATTATAGCGCAGTGCCACCAGACTCAACTTCCTTTATATTTTTAATCATGGAAGTTCTTTGAAGCCTTGGTTGAAAGTCTTTTCCTTCAGAAAGGTTCTTATTTACTTTTTCAAAGGGCCTTGAGACACTGTTAACTGAACAGTTTTAAAATAACTCAGTTTGAGGTTGTTCTGACAACATGGGGTCATTTGATGCTAATTTTAAATCCATTAAGGATTGCCTCGTGCCTGGTTTTCAAAAGAGGGCACTTTTCCCCACATGTAGTACTTTAGCCAGCAGATCTCTTTCTTGTCTCTTCTTGGGATCTGGTTCTTATTCAGAAGGCGTGGCATTTTAGTCCATATGAAGATCTTCTATGAGACATGCTTCCTGGGGCAGGCTTTGCCTTTGTCTCCTGGCTGCCTTGCACTGTGCTGCTGTCAAAGCCAGTAGGAGATACCCAGGTGCCCCTTGCAGAGGCAAAGGGCACAAATGGCCCAGAGTCATTTGTGCACAGTAAGGCAGCCCCCTCAGACTCTGCAGAGCCAGCACCGATCCCAGCATGCTGCCACGTGCACCTGCTCCCCTCTGTGCCTCTGTGGCCTCCGCCCTGCCACTCCAGCTCAGTGATGCATTTTAGGAGGCAGACGGGTTCTGTATTCCACTGAGCATTCTGTTTTCAGTGGATGAGTTGTTTGCACTGCTGCTAAAAATGTAAGTTTCAAGTATGTTGTTTTGTTTTGTTTTGTTTTTTTTATTTTGGGTAGGTTTTGCTTTTTAAAATATGCATGGGAACTTCCTCTTTTTCTGGCTGCCCTCACTCTCTGCTCAACAGGGGTTATGTGATGTGGGGGCTTGGGGCAGGGTGGGGGTTGCGCAGCATGGATTTCAGATCCTTCCTAGATGTCTAATTGGGCAGGTCACTTAACCTTTGTGCATCTAAAATCTCTCTTCTGAAAATAGAAATAATAATACCCACTATAGTACCTAGAAAGAAAAGTGGTAATTAAATATTAGGTTGTTTTTGTTTTCCAGCAGCCCCATTTATTTCCTACCTTGCCTCACCTGCCACCTCACAAAGATAGTCCAGGCTAGAGAAGAGATGATTTTACCTGAACACCAGAAGTAGGCTGAATGCCTGCTGGATGATAATTCCAAGTAGCAGACATTTAAATGTTAGATTTTAGATTTTAATGAGTATGGTTTCCAGCCTGGAAACAGGATTAATTTAGAAGCATTTTTTTATAGGGACATGAATTCAGCCTTTGTAAAGTTAGGGGTTAGGAAGAACTGTGCTGATTTTCTACTTACAAAGTTTATTTGTATCATGTTTTTAGGCATTCTTCTCCCCAAAAATCACTTTCTTCATACAATGAACAGGCTGTTATTGGCAACCACAGTATTAAGGAGATGCCGGCGCTTGAGAATGTTGATTCTAGCTAGCAGCAGGAGACGGCCTAGAGCATCAGTATCATCCAAAGCAAATACATATTCTTGACTTTCCGTTCCAAGCAATGCATCTATAACATGCATAATTAGCTGGGGCTACAAAGTTTCCTTTTCAGAAGTCATATTTACCCAGAGAAGTTACCCATATTTCATAAAGAACAGATGACATAAAAACATAGTTTACCGTTGATTTTTTATTTGATGTCCTTTCCCAGGGGAAAATGTGCACTGATCTTTAAATGATTATGTAATTTTTTTTTTCTTGAGACAGGGTCTCAGTATGTAGTCCACACTAGCCTTGGACTCACAGCAATCCTCCCGCCACAGCCTCTCGAGTGTTAGGATTACAAGCATGTACCATTACGCCCAGTTTTATGTGGTTCTAGGGAATCAAACTCAGGGCCTTGTGCTTGCTAGGCAAGCGCTTTACCCCCATGCCATTCCTCCAGCCCATAATTATTTAATTTTAAACAAAACACGTTGCATTAAGAAATGTCTGATACTGTGGTTTTAATAATTTATTACACAGAGTTCAAGGGCAACACTAATATCCTTTGTTAATTTGCCGCTAGTTTTAAAAGATAAATTTAAACTTGCTTAAACTTTATTGTAATACCTTTGAAAAGAAATTGCATGTGGTCAATTATGAGTCTTGACTGAATTCTTTTACCAAGGAAAGCAAGGGCTGGTTTCCTGCAGCTTCAAGGGCCAACTTCCCCTTAACAGGCTCTGGGCCTTGGTTGCCTCACTGGTCACGTGCACACCATTTTGACTCCCTCTGGTCACATGACCGTGGGCTTCCCCACTGAAGCCAGACTCCAACAGCACCTTTCCTCTGCCTGTTCCTATTCTCTCTCACCCTCAGTAGATTCACATACTGGTGGACACGGCCGCAAAATCTTCACTTGTTGATAGTACCGCATGATGCATTGATGGAGCTCTTTCAGTAACAACTATTTATTTAAGGCTTATCAGGACCAAAGAGGGCATGATTTTCCCTTCCCAAAGGTTTATGTATTAGGTCCTAGGACCTAACATGTAAGATGTGCATGCTAGGTAAATAGCTTTCAAATGTTTCTGATCATAGCACTCAGAAATATGTTTACACTGAAGTATATACACACATATGTACAAATTTATAGCTGCAACAAAATCCGTATGAGATATTAATATGTGTAATACATGGTGATGCTTTCTGTAGTAGACCATTGTATGCAACTTCATTTTTTGAAGAGCAGCTATACAGATGCACGTGTGTGTGTGTGTGTGTGTGTGTGTGTGTGTGTGTGTGAAAATCATCAGCCATTAATGGTTCTCTAAGACTTCTTTAGGTATTTTTTTCTGTTACCTATATCCACATTTGATTTGAATTGCTGATTTTGATTTATCGATTTAAGAAATTACCTGTTGACTTTTAGGTGCAATATGTGAGGATTCATCTGTTTTACTTCAAGCTTTATTTTCCCGACTTCCATCCTCTCAGTGTAGTAATGCTCAATTATTACTCAACAGATAGGTGTGGCATATAGTACTGTGGGTTATAAATAGTATTTCTCACATAGCCAACAGTCTGTTATATTGCCTTTTAAATTCCTTTTCTGGAGATAATTGCCCTACTGTTTGATTAGCCTAGTTTTCCATGCACCTATCTTTCATTTTTTTCCAAGTGCTTCATCTCAGCTGAAATACACCTGTAAATAGTGTTTGTTTTGCCCCTTAACCTCTGTGACCCCAGATGCTTTGTGGGTCTGTGCTGGAGACCTGGTTTCCCAGGCACACACAGGGCCGGCCTAGAACCTCCTCTCACAGCTTTCCTGTGTTGGCTTCTTATCTCCTGGATCTTACTTCTCTCTCTCCACTCCCTCATTTTTCGCTCTGCTCCCTCATTTTGCTTCAACATATTTTCAAGAAATTTGCAATGAAAGAGAACCTGGTGGTAGAAATTTTTTCAGAATGTATGCATGTCTTGAAATGTCTTACATTTACCCTCAGCAGTTGGTTGATAAATTGATGGGGCTCAGAATTAGAACCTTTCTCAGAATTTTGAAGGCCTCACTCCCTTGTTACCTAGTATTGTTGTTGAGACAGATTCTTATTTCTTCATCTATGACCTGTTTTTATTTTTTTAAAGGAAGCTGATCTTTATTAATTGGCTGAATGAGGATTAACCGGAAGTCTGACAGTAAAATTCTTTTTTTTTTTTTTTTTTTTTTTTTTTTTTGAGACAGGGTCTCACTCTAGCCTGGGCTGGTCCTGAATTCACTATGGAGCCCAAGCTGGCCTTAAACTCACAGCAGTCCTCCTGCCTCAGCCTCCCGAGTGCGGGGATTACAGGCATGCACCACCACCCCCGATTTAGATGGTGCTGGGGAACTCGAGGCCTTGAGCTTGTTGGCAAGTGCTTTAACCCCTGAGCTATTCCTCTAGCCCCTTTATTAAATTCTTTGTGTGTGACAACCATGCATTTTTTAATCTTTACAGTATATCTCTGAGATCAAGAAAATATAAGATTTATTTTTAATTAACTGGGAGGAAGCTGAGGCATGTGGAGGATAATTAACTTGCCAGTGGGGTTGTGCTGTTGGCTGCCCTTCACCACTGAGGAACACGGGGACCAGCCCTCGGGCCAGAAGCCCTCCAGCTGTGAACTCCTATCTCCTCTCTGGGTCACACTCCTGCCTGCCACTGTCCACTGACGCAGTGAAGATCCACAGGAATCCCAAGACTGGACTTCTGGTTAATCCTCATTCAGCCAGTCAGTTCCCCATAGTTCCAAGTATCCTTGAGTTTTGAATCTTTCCCATTCAGTTTCTCTAATAGATATTCTTTAATTTCTCTTCCTGGAGAGTTGAGAAATGATGAGAATGTGAACATTTGCTCACTTCATACACAGATATTTAAATAAGCTTTTATTTTTAATTTCAAGATGAGGTCTCACTAAGTTTTCCATACTGGGCTTGAACTTGCAATCCTGTTGCCTCCGCCGCCTACATTGCTGGGATTACAGGGTTGCACCACCATTCCCAGTTTACGTAATTACCTCTGGTGTCAGCCCCACCATCAGCCATCCCCTTCTAAGCCAGTGGTCCAGACCATTCCTTTCTCTCCTGACCCTTTCTGGGATGATTCTGGCCATTGAGGTACCACTGTCGTAGCTGCTCCTTTCCCTTCTTTACTGACTGCCTGAGTTTTCCCTCTCTCACTCTCTCTGAAATACAAGTTCTCCTTTGCTGACTGCTCTGTCTTCGGATTCCCTTAGAAAATATGATCCACAGTGCATTCTCATCCCTTCAAGCAGATATTGGTGTCTTTTCTTTAAGCTAGTCACTTTATAAGGCACTAAGCCAGAGAAGTCTATATACATTATACCTCTGGAAATAGGTCGTCAAGAACAGAAGATACTGCCACAGCGTGGCCTGCCCTGCCCTACCCAGGGCCCAGGGAGACGACTCTATATACATTGTGTGTTCGTTAGTGGAATGTGATATCTCACTGCTGTTTTACTTTTCCCTTCATTCCTCTAAACCCATTCTCTTACAAATTATCTCAAAGTGTGCTGGGCAGATGCTAGGCCCTGTTGTGTTTATTTTCCTCAAGTGAGGAAATAGGAATCCAGACTGGTAAGAAACTTGCCTGAAGGAAGAATTGAGACTCAAACCCAAAACTTTAACATCCAAGTTGAAGATTCTTTCTAATATTCCCTGCTGTCTTCATACCCAAAACAGATGGTTCTGATTACATTTTATGTGGTTCCAAAACAACCTTTGCCAGTGCAACATCAGGGGAGGTTCACCTCAAACAGCATACGAGCTCTCTGACAGATGTCCCCAGGTGTCCAATGTGCACACCTCTGCAGCTGGTGCATGGCCTGCCATAGCCACGCTATTCTCCTTCTTGGCAAAGGTGTCAGAGTTCAAATGACAGCACTCAACCATTTAGGGCCCAAGACAGATGCCTCACCCTGTGGCCTACTTGACAGAAGAGTGAAAGGCAGCAGAGGCTGGGCATGAGTCTGGACCTAGGCCGGGCCTCCTCCTGCAAGGGCCAGGTGTTCCCTAAGCCTGAGGAGGCAGGAAGAGCCCAGTACTGCTCATCTAATAGCATACACTTAACTGGACATTTTATGTCAGGCACTGAATTATTTAGTCTTCCATTTGATCCTCATGGCACTCTCATCCTTTAGACACTATTATTATCCCTAATGTTCATGTGGAGGAATAACATCAGAAGGCTGTGCAACTTGCCTATAGCTAGTTACTAGCTCATAGAGAAGAGCTCTGACCCAATGTTGTGCACTTGCCAACTTGCCCAGGACCAGCGAGCACTGACCTCTTTGTTCCGAAGTCCCTTCGTTGTTTCAGGGGTTTGCATGTGGGCAGGAGAAGGTGAAGCGGGTGTTGAGGAGGTCCAAACTAAGTACGTTCTTGGGAGCCAAGAAGTCACTTTTAGACTTTTATCAAGAGAAGCTTGCAGGAAGAACTAAATCTTACATCGCTAGAGCATCCTCCTACTCTAAATGGATCAAAGAAAAAAATCATGTGATCCAAAAATTCAATGCATCGCAAAGCTGATTGCATTACTGATATTTCCAGAAATGCTTGCACATATTAATATCACCTTGGTATTTGAATGTCTCTTTAAAATATTTCAATTATCTGTTTGTCCATATATATACATCAATGCTGTCACCCTTCGATGCACTTATCTTTGGTTATTTTTCTAATCATCACACTGAAATTGTTTTTGACAAGCTACCAGTGGCCTCTATATATAATTCAGAAATAGCTAATTTTTCTTCTGTCTTTCACTTGCTATACCTGGATAAGAAATTGTTAAATGATTCCTTCTTTTAAGTTTTATTTTCTCCCCATGCATCTTATGCTTCCTTCACCAAGCAGGACCATGACAGGGCCTACAAATGGGGTGACGCTCTTACGGCAGAAGGGCTGTCATGGTGGCCGTGAGGCCCACTGAAGGAGAGAAGATACATACGAAAAGCTGAAGAAAAATATCAAGAGCTGCAAGTACACACTGCTTTTTGTTCTTGTGAAAAGAAGATGTTCCTGTTAATTACTTTTTTCTTGCCAGGGACACATACTTTTTCTTTGAGAGATGTAGCTAAGGCTCACAGCCACATTTAGGAGGTTCGGTGGTGCGGGCACTGGGAGTAACCTCTGGCGTTCCCTTCCAGGTGTTCACCTTGCTGTGGATTGCTGACTGGATGGTCCACCACTTCTGGAGGAAAGGCAAGGACCCCGACAGCTTCTCCATCCCCTATCTGACAGCCCTGGGGGACCTGCTGGGGACAGCTTTGTTAGCCTTAAGTTTCCATTTTCTTTGGCTTATTGGAGATCGAGATGGAGATGTTGGGGACTGATATAAACCTGCCAACTGCTCTCAAGTTATTGAGGAGGAAAACATAAGATGACCACTTCTGGTTCTTTTTCAAAACTCAAGTCAGTAGCTTGACTTTTGCCAGGGTAATCTGCCATTGGCCCTCATTCCATTAAATGGCCTTAATTTTTATTTTTAAAGGAATTTGTGCTGAAACCAGATTGAACAGTATTTGTGCTGCTTTTGTAGAATAATTTGACATAGACACAAACTTGAGCTCTGAAATTAGTGAAGTAGGAAGAATGTAGAATGTTTACAATGAATTATTTTGAAACCACAGACATCGCAGAAATGTAGTTTATTATTGTTTAAGTTACAGCTCTAGGTTAGCGGAGAGAGAACTCTAGTATAGCCTTTTTGCCCTACAGATATGTTGTACTGCAGAGCATATGGTAAAACAGATATGCAAGCAGGCTCTTGGGAGTGTTCATTGTGTCCACCTCGGTGCTAGCTGAGAATTGATTTACAGCTGTCACTAATATGTTCTGCTGACATAAGATAGCCACATTTAAAAGTAACCTGGGCCAATGCTAATTTAATTTCAACACTGTGAGTTCTCACCAGAATACCCTTTAAACATATTGAGAGTTGTGAGTGAAAGCAGTGGACCATTATTGATCACTGATTTGTTACAAAAACGCTGGTCCTTTTCAAAAAATTTTTCAGTCATAAACCTGAGATAAGGTGAACTGCGTTTGTGGTCAGAAGCTGCCATGAGAAGGTGCGTGTTGGGGTGGGTGGAAGCAGAGCAGCTCTAGTGAGGAACTGAGCTTGGGTGGTGGATGATCAATATAGTACTTCTGCAGTGTCCATATTCTAGAGCTAATCTTAAGCAAAGAGTTAATCTAACTCTTTTATTAATATGCGTTGGTCATTTGGTTCCAAAATTTTGCTACTGAGGAGAATTTATTATTTGTTACCTACATTATAATTAGTAATTTTCTGAGCTTAAAAAAAGCTGTATGTTGTAGTATAATCTAGATAGATTTAGAATGAGCAGCTGCTCCATTTGCTTTCTTAGAAGCAACCTACCACTTACCCTTCTAAAAGAAGTGGTGGGTGACCGCAGCTCGTGTTCCGTGCCTACACACGTCATCTCCTTGTCCAGGAAGTGAGGGCCTGCAGGGACCTTGCCATGAACACTGCTGCCATACATAGTCGGCTTTTTCTAAAACTCTGGCCTGTCTTCAAAACTCTGTGAACTACATCTTAGTTATTCAGTAGGAAAACATTTTTATACCACATATCATTCAATTTTTAAGCACAGTGCAATCTCTCAAGATCATTAGATATTTAATAATTTAAATTGATAAGGGAATAAAAGTGGACAGTAACTTTGATCCTCATGGTTTAAGTTGAGAGTTAGTATTATTACACAATAGCAGTTTGCTTATAAATATATTGGGAGGAGTATCCTAATTAAGCTCTTTAAAATATGGGGGCTATGGTTAGAGTTATATATTTTTGCTTATTTTTAAACTTCATTCCATTCCTCTGTCTTACACTAAAGCTTCTAAGGCAGAGAACTGAGGTAGTTATGGAATTTCTCCTTTGGAGAGTTGTAATGTCTCATTTTGAACATTCTTATAAAAGCATGGTTAAGGTAAGTCAATAAATACTTAGCTGCAAGGATTATTTTTTAAATGATCCATGAATAATATCTTTGATTTTATTATAAAGCATTTATAAATTATTTGTTTACATTTGGGCTTTACGATTCATAAGCATTTAAATTTCTCAATGATTTCTATTTTTTTAACCCAAGAAAAAATGCAGAACAAGCCACATTTTAAAATAGTCAACTTCAGTCCGGTGCATTATATATTTTGAAGCACATTCGAGTCTATTGCTGCCCTTAGTACTCACAAACATACCTGTGAGGCAGGTTGCCAAGATAGTCCTGTCTCTAGTTTATAGCAGAGGAAACAGAAACTGACAGAAGTTGCCTTGAAGTGAGCAGCTCCAAAGTGGCCAAATTGTGAACTCGCTCAAGTCAAGTCTTGGATCTTCTAGGCCAGGACTCTTTCGGTAATACACCCCTGTCCTTCCAAGAACACCTACCTAAGTAACTGGGAGGAAGCCAGCTGTAGAAACAGGGTTTTCTAAAGTCAAGTAGAGTATTATATCTTTAAATTTATATTAGAAGTCTCATCTAGTATATTCAGATGGTGAATACAGCCAACTCTAAGTTATTCATGTTTCTAAGATCAAGGGAAACATACATAAAATAATGAAATTTTATTTTATAAAATAATGGAATTTTATTTTATAAATTATTTTTCATTTTTATAATGAAAACTTTGGAATAAAGAACAATGCCTTATTTCAGAGAACACCTAGTTGCCACTGTACTCCCCAAATCTTGCAGTTCGTCATAGATAATAACAAGAATGATTGATATTGCCTCCTTTCTCTTTTGCTACTAAACTGTAGTTAGAAGAACAAAATGAAAGGCATGTAATAGGGAAAAAAGAATGGAAAAATCAGCCCCAGTTTAGCTGAATTAATTATGGATAAATGGATACAGATTCCTTTAAAAATTATTAGTCTTTTGAAAGCCTTCACATAAGTTTGTAATCAGTAAGGTATTCTTTATTTACCAAAAAATAATTATCAGCTTTATATAATGTAAATTCATAATACTTATTTTTAGTCTATATATAAAAAAAATCTGTTTTCCAAAATTTTTTCTTTTACTAATTTATCAGGCACTTTACTTAACACACAGATAAGCTCTTTTTAAATCATAATTTTATTTTTGCCCATCAACTTTTTTCAAAAATCGAATTTCTCGGAACCTGATAAAATACAAATTATAGTAATGTATCTTTTGTGAGACAACAGAAATCAAACACCATTGACTATCAGTGAGGTGGCCAAGTGAGGGGCATTTTTTAAAGTCTTTCAGTAATTGGGCTTTTTTGCCTTAAAATATCTGTGGTATACATCCATCTAGAATGGACTTCTGTCATCTGTGAATTGTTATAAACTCAATAAAATTTAAGAACTATTTACCCAGCCTCACTGTGCTTGCTTCTTGATGAACTACAGAGCATCAAGCCTATGTATAAATCACCTAGCAGAGACAGGGATGGTCTATTGCTGTGTTTTGTTTATGAAGTCTAGTACATAAGGCACTGGCCTTGCCTGGCCTGTAATCTGCAGTGTTACCATTTTGTGACTGTTACATGCTCTCCTTACTTCCTCACTCCACCCCTCCTCCCACTGACTCTTGGGCCCACCGTCCTTGCCTGCAGCTGAACCTTCGCTCTTGCAGGACAGCACACCAGCTCTGGCTAAGCCCGGCCCTCTGCCTTTGCTTTACCTGTTATCTGAGCAGCTAAGCACAGCTCACCAAAACACAGTACTTCCTTGGCAGATTTTCACAACAACATCCTTTTCTGTCTTTAATCCCCAGCCCTCTGTCAGGGAGGAGACTCCTGCCTCCTCTTGCTCCAATAGCAATCACCTCTTGCTTTTACTCCAGACCACACCTCTGTGGGCCAAGATCTTTCTTGTAATTTTTACTTCCCTTGGTTTCCTATGTACAATGACATGGTGGAAGGAACACAGCTGACATTTGGGACTTGCCTCTTTCCTACCTATGTGTGAACTGGACAAGTTACTTCTTCTAGCATTTTAATTCAACAAATGCTTGAAGCCACTTAGCCTGTTGACTTAATTTCACTCAGAAAATGGAGCTCCTGCTTTGTCCCAGGAGCAGGAAGTACACTGGTAAGCAGTTTGGATAAGGTTTTTGTGGGATGTGATATTCGTGAGTGGAAATGGCAAGTAAATAATGATATCAGATGGTGATAGTGTGACTTTACATGAGATATTCCGGGAACAGCTATCTCTTTGCAGGACTTTGACTAGCAATCGGTGTTTTCTAGAAAGGGCCAAACATGGAAACCTGTAGAAGTGTAGGATTAAGGCAGAAGGAATGCAAATGTGAAGTCCTTGAGGAAGGAATGAGCTCGGTTTTGTGTAGGAACAGAGAAAGCTAGTGTCTCTAACCAAGTGACATCCTTATTCAGAATAGAAGCCATATCACTTTTCTTCTGTCCTCCAAAGCACTGAGCTGTGTGTGGATACACATGCGGTCACATGCTGCTTGACACTGGTGAGTATTTTCCTACAATGTTCAGAGCCTATCTGATTGTGGCTCAAGAGAGGCTTTTTTTTTTTCCTCCCTTAAAATGGTGGTTTTAAATTTAAAGTAAAAAACAGACATAAAACTACAGTCTTCCATCACTTAGGTAACCCAGAGGCAAAGCTGAAAACCTGCACACATGCTTTGGCTGCCATTCATGAGAAGTTTATATACTACCTCTGACCTAGGCTGTGTATTATCATTTTTTCTTTTCAGTTTTAAATTTGAAGTGAGAATCTCCTTTTTAATTAATAATACACTGTATTCATGTTGAAAGCCTATTGAGCTACCATGATATTTTATGCTTCAATAAGCCTATTTCAGTTGCTTAAAATGTGTAAGTCAAAATGCATTTTTCAATACAGGTTTTGTCTACATCATAATTTTAATTGACTTCCCCATTGTTGCATGAGAAAATCATCATCCATCATTAAATTTTTTAAAAAAATTGTGTGCTTTTTAATGTGGTAAAATATCTATGATATAAAACGTTGCCATTTTTAATCATTTTTAGTGTAGAGTTCAAAGGCCCTAAGTACATCGACTTGGCTGTGTGACCATCATCAGTCTCCACTTACAGGACTTTTTCATTATCCCCTGTGACTACTGGAGGGATTATGTCAACTTGAAGACATAAGGAAATGAGCAGGGTAGAGTTTATAAGGGCATGTGAGTGACTTCTGGGCCGGCGAATGGGGAAAGAACACTCAGGATGTGGGAGGCCCATCTGGCAGCTTGAACTCAATAAAAAAGGAAGAAAGAAGAAAGATTGTTACAGCTTTTCCTGGGAAAGCTCTGGCCTTCTGATAGTCTCCAGACATCAAATTGTTCCTGTGTACACAACACCAGTCGCCACCACAGACTGCTCCATTCTCCAGTCTCGCCATTGCTTGTTGAACAAAGACAGTCCAGAGCAGACTCACACTGGTTGTCCTGCAGTCTTGGACAGATGCCCTTCTGTCTCATATCTGAGCAGCCTCTGGAGCCTCCAGCTCTCACACATGAAGGCCGCCATTTTGGACTCTCTGTGGATGTGTAAGCTCTCTAAATAAATTCCCTTCATTTATAATTTCTGTTAATTCTGCCTCTCTAAAAATCCTGACCAATACATCTCATAATTACACTTTTAAATTTTTTCTAAAATCCTGCTGCCCTATTATAGAACATTCTACGTAAACATGTCTACACAAAGCAAGCAGTTGAATTATAAATCAATGCCTGCAATTTAGGAGTTCTCATCTGAGATGCATATTTGGGCCCTCATATGTTTTACCTACAAATCCTAATACACATGGCTTCTCGATCAGCACCACCACAGCCTCTGTTTATCTTTAGTTTCCACTGTTCTGCATAATCCCATATCTTTGAGGTGTGTTTCTTGGCATTCCCCCCCGCCCCCGAAAAAAACCTGTTAGGGTCAGACCATTTCTAACAGACCGTACACATTCCAGCCATTCTTCAAGAAACTAGGAACCTTAACATAAGCTATAGGTCCTGCACCTTGTGTATAGCCAGTCCTCATTATAAATAGGGTTCACCAGAGAGCCAGCACTCTCACCCAAAGATAAAAATGAACAAAATGAAACACCTCACAGCTCTGAAACAATAAGATGTGGGTTCTAAAGTCTGTTCCTGTCTAAATGTGGGATTCATTTGGGGCAAATCAGCTTAACCAATGTGAGCTCATGTTTTCCATAGTGTTTAAATATTTTCACTTTTTACTTCAGCATTTTCATGGACATCGTTTTGGTTTGAGCCCTGCCGCAACCCTTACTGTGCAGCCCAGTCTTGGGTAGGCTACTTATCTCTGAGGTTCACGGTTCTCATTGATAAGACGGAGGTGGTAAATCCTACCTCACGAGGCGGTGATGAAAATTAAAGGGGATAAAGTACACTGAACTCAACAGCAGACAATGGGAGGTGCTTGATAAATACTTTCTCTACTTTGTTCCGTGCAGTGTATGCAACTGCAAATAATAAGCGTAGACCCAAGAATTACAGTATCTGAATAATAAAGAGCAATGCTTAGAAGTTTCCCACGGAGCTCAGAAAATCGGTTATGTGGCTTGAGAGGCCCATTGGAGAGTGGAGAACTCCCTCATCCAGGGCATGGCGTCACGTCCGCATTTACACCTAGGGTCCATTCCTTAGCACGTGAGTGTCCCTGACTGAGACTTCACACAGCTGACAAAACTGATTCCAGAAGTATGATCTCCAGTGGACTCATTTGATAGGTTATTTTTAAATGTTAAGGTTAAAGAATAGTTCAGGAACCAAAGGCAGCAAAAACCAAACAACTTTTATATTGGAAAAATGTACGCAGACACTATTGCACTCTGAGATACTCAACAACCAATCTATCCACAAGGTTCTTTCAAGAGGCATTTATTTGGTGTGGATGGGAAGAGAGAAGATGTTTTTAAGGAGAGGAAATAACTCTCTTGTCTTCACTTTTTGGAGGTCAGATCTGTTTTCAAGGTAGCAGAAATACTGAAATATCAACCCATCCACAAATCCAAAATACTATGATTTAAAAAAATAAATTTACAATGTTAAAATTTTTAAAGTCATAAAGCCACCCTTACCGCGAGCTGCCCAGTCCTCCCCACCTCTGTGACTTCTTCATAGCACGAGTTCTGCACTGACCCCAGCATGCTGCTCCGAGAGCTGAGAAGAGAAGACACAGGAGTAGCTCGGAGCACCCCTGGCTCAACTCTACAGAATCTAACTTCAGAATGAGAATAGTAAAACACACGGAGCAAAGCAAACTGCCAAGAGACTCACCAACTTCAAGCTGGGGAAGGCTGGAAGATGGGGCCAGTGCCAGAGGAAAGAGGGCAGGGCTTCTGTTGGAGATGCTCACAAATAGACTCTTCTGGAAATGACAGAATGTCAGGCAAGGATCACAGGCAGAGCACGAACAGGGGGAACTACTGCTAACTCCCCACTTGTTTATTTATGCAGTGTCTCATTTATATATCAGCATGGGCTCAGATGATTATTCAATACTACTTTATTTCGTTGCCCAGATTGTTTCAGTTTTGGCCATTGAGAACTCTTCCACTTGACGCTTGTGTCCCTTGGACACAACCTCCTCATTGTGGATTTTCTTTTGTTATAACACTTTCTTACTCTCTCTGGTTACTAATTGTGTCCAAGTTTATTTTTGACATTTCCTGCTGCAGTCCTAAAACCACCCACTTGTCTAAGAAGCCCTGACGTCTTTTATTGAAGAATGGCATCAGAAGCCAAGAACTGGGTGCTGTGTGTTTGCTACATATGATGACTTCTAGGAGAGCAAAGAATGTGTATGTGCTAACCCATTCATATATGCATAGCTATAAATACTTCTGTGTGCAGCCATCTATATTAAGATCAAAGAAGAGTTCACGGTGGTGTCTCCAACCCCAGTCCACTCCCACACATGTCATTGCAGCCTCTCCCCAGTCTTTCTCCACCATCGGCCACCCATCACTTAACTGTTCATGTATATACAAATGGCTGGATCCGAACTGCCTCTATGTACCTGCAGGAGGTGACCACACAGTTTCTTTTGTCTAATGGTTAACTAAAATTGCCCCCTGTGGTGTTCTGTGCTGCTGTATTACTCTTAAAGTTTTCTTTTTTTTTTTTGAGAAAACTAACAGACAATAGCTTCATGGTGAAAGACAGGTATGTATGGGGCAGGAGGACAGAAGGAAATATGAAGCAAGAATAATAGCCACAAAAGGCAGTCAGAATTTAGCAGGAATTAGTAAAAGAGTGGACTAGACCTAAAGACCTTACTCCCGTCAGTAGAAATTTCCAGAAATGCCTCTAAAGGTTTCAGAGTCATCACAGTAGGTGGGATGAGGCTCGTGTTCTTCAAGATAGAAGAAGATGAAACCTTTCTGTTACTGAGAAAAAAGGAACATATACAACTTCCAGGAGAAATGATTGGTTTTGGCTCATGGTTTCAGAAGTTTCAGTCCATGGTCAACTGTCTCCAAGGCAGACTTGCCGTAGCAGAAGGGCCTGGCATAGGAAAGCTGCTTACCTCATGACAGCCAGGAAACAGAGAGACAGAGAGCGAACCAGAGAGAAATGGGCCAGGGACAAGATACACCCTTCCAAGGCATGTGCGCATCCCCAGCCGTGATCTGCTTCCTCCAGCTGAGCCCTGCCTCCTAATATCCCCTTCAGTCAGCAGGTGCCCAGTGGGTCAAATCCCATCTCTAGGCCTCACTTCTGGATATTTGTTGCATTGGATTCAGCCCTTAATCCATGAGCCTTTGGGCAACACTCCATCCTTAAGTCTTCCCCCTGTGAAATCACAAGTTGTCTCACACAGTTTACCCACCAGCACCATGTGGATCACCAGGCTTCCCTCCGTACACAGCTGCCGTGAGCACCTGACCTTTAATATCCTGCAGAGGAGACAGAAGAGCCTGGGGAAGTGTATGTTTTTAAGAGTTAGGCATGAAAGTGGCTTACAACTCTTCTACCCATGGCCCAGCCTAACTGCAAGGGAGGTCAGGAAATGTGGTCTCCTATCTACCCAAGAACAGAAGGAAACGCAGTGTGGTTAAACATATAGCATTTGCCTTCACCGTTGGGCCCAAGACACTTTACTTGGATTTTTCAAGGAAAACATGACCTAGAGGACTGAAAGGTTTGAGGCTTTGGGGATACAAAAAAGAGAAATCACCACAGCTAACAGACTTAGCCAGAAGCCATCAATTCCAACTTCTTAGGACACAAAATCTAAGTGGCTCATCTGGGCTTTGGCCAGGATTACTGGGGCAAGTTGAGGGCAGAGGTCACACGGTACTTGAACTGCCCCTTTCAGGACTGAGTCTTCTCATGAGAAGACAGAGTGGGAGTGCACACCAGGCCCGTCCGCACACCGTAGGGGGAGGAACCTGAGAGGTCATTTTATAAACTTCCCAGAACAGACCAGAAACAACTTTTACCTCATGCATTACTGCATCCGGATCCTTTCAGGAGAAAGAATCCTTGCAAAATAAAACTTTATAACATAGAAAGATACTTTTAAAGGCCTAAAGAGCAGCCCTCTAAGAAGAGAGAGAAAGAGAAATTATACTCATCTAATATGTGAAGAATGTTTGCTTAACAAATAATTTTTAAAATAGTAAGTTTCCTCTTAGGAAGCAGGGTATTCTTAGATTGATGTGGTCAGGTCCCTTTTTCATCTCAGATTAAAACGATAGCATCGATAGTCTGGTCCCAGGGACTGGATCCAGCGTGAGACCTCTTCGTGGGAGTAAGAGGCTCAGCCCACTCTCGGGAAGTGTCCTGAATTCCGCCACCACTGTGGGTCATGGTGGGGAGACAGGAAAGTCCCAGTTAGGTTCAGCGTACTTCATGGTGATCTTAAAGCTAGTGTCTTTATTTATTTTCTTCGATTTTCAAATTAAATATATTTTAATAGAAAAAATACAAAATAACTTTTCAGAAGACAGAAATATTTAATTCTCTTCTCACACATTATAACTTGCTTTGTCCCAGGTGCTCACATTCAGGACCTGCCACTGAGCTCAACGTGCTGGGAACCTTGGCAGGCTGGGACTGGGACTGGGCCAGGACAGACCCTATGGCGGGGTGCAGAGCCAGCAGGACCCACATGGGCTCACTTACTTGGAAAGCCAATGTTTTCTAATTCTATCTTGTGACTTACTCCGAATTACTTACTCCTAATTCTTCATCATAAAATTTTTTTCTGATGCTGGGGACTGAACCCAAGACCCCACACATACTACATAAGCGGCTTGCTGCTGAACTACACCCTAGCCTGCCCTAATCTTTCTTACCAAGGGACAGATTTAGTGACAGAAGAATATTTTCTACCATCACAGCAAGAGCCTGGTGCTCTCAGCCAGCCCTCCCATATCCCGCAGCAGCTTGGGCGGCTCCTTCTGCTCCCAGGACTCCCGCTTCCAGGCTTCTGTGCCACCACAGTCTCTGCATTCCCCGAACCTCAATATCTCAAGTGTCATAGCCAGTGTAGGAGTGAAATGTGAAGGTAAAAGCAGAGACCCTCCCCTCTGCCAGTGCTAGGCCTCAGGGACAACTACAATAACAGCAATAAAAACGCAGCTCTCTGCCACCAGGAAAAGGAAAGGCTTGCCAGGACTGTCAGTCTGTTTCCACCTCGCTAGGGTGCCCAGCCCTCAGCCAGCCCGTGGAGAGGAGCACGAAACACAGATGTGTAGGTGTGCAAGCATGAGTCTCGTGGGTCCTCCGGCAACAAGCCACCCACCTCGGAGCATCCCAGTCCAGCCCCCTCCTCAGCCTACCCTGCTCCAGCCCGAGGGAGTCAGTGCACCTGACCCTCCTGTGTGATCTGCGTCACTGGATGCGGGTTGCAGGCCATGAACTGAGGATGCTACTCAGGGGCCTACAAGCTCACTGGAGGGGAATTGGTAGGGGTGCTGCAGCCTGTGCTTCTCAGGCCCCAGACATGCACTGAGTTGTCCATGGAGGCTGATGTCCCCAGGCTACTGTCTGGGCTGAAGGCCAGGCTGGTGATACTGTCTGTGTGGCCTCTCGGCTCCTTATAAAGGATCCCAGAGCCGGAGTCCCACAGCCTCAGCCCTTCAGCCTCTGGTCCTCACCTGTGGGTGCCAGGTACTTCCCTTTGGCAGAGAAGGCGAGGCCTAGCACAGGGCCACGGCGACCTGTGAAGAGCTGTACCGAGTTGCCCTGTTGCGCGCTCCTCAGGTGCACTGTCTTGTCAGCGGAGCCTGTGGCCAAGAGGCTCGAGTTAGGGTGGAATTTGACGCAGTCCACGTCGGCCAAGTGTCCAGCATAAAAGATCTTTGGTGGGTAGGTCCAATAGAAGTCGTCCAAACTGTATTTCTTACTGCTGGGGCTCTGCCTGGCAAGGGGCGGCAGACACGATGTGGCACAACTGGATTCTGGACTGTAAGGCTGGCTGCCATTTCCTCTGAGGTCTGGAACAGCCTCAGGCCTTGCTTCGGGGGCCACCAGAGTCCACGCACTGCTGGCGCTTCAGGTAGCAGGGCACTGCTATCTGCACCTGCTTGCTACACAATCCTTTCGTGACTGGGCATCCTAGGTGACTCTGGCTGCCACACCACTGGGCACTGGCCACTCCCACTGCACTCAGGCTCTGGGTGGCCGCCAACGCCAGGACCAAGCCAGAGTCTTTGGAATTTGATTTCCAGAAGAGACTTCTTTTGCCCAAATGCCTTAGGCAACTTTGGAGTGTCAGTCTGCTCAGTCATGGCACCCTACAAGGGTGTCCTAAGAGCTGCCACACATATAAAAATGTTAAAAATACAAAATACAATATTATATGAAGATTTTTGCTCAGGATTAATTTGTCACAATGTCTGAAATATGCTACAAGAACTAATACTATTTAAGATTATTCAAGCACCACATTCAATGTGTAGGGTGTCCCAAAGTCACCATACGTAGAAAAAAATCAACAAGCGTTTAGAATACCCTGTATTTCTCTTAGTTGATGCTTGTATCAGTTACTGGAACAACTCAGCACACGTGTATTTAGGTGTATTTAGACTTGTTGTTACCCCTTGCACACTTTGGTAGGTATCACCCAATGTGCCGGGAAGTCAGCCGGAACTAAGCACTGCTATGGGTTTGTTACGCAGCAACTCCTGAAAAGGTGCCCTCCGCACAGGGGCTCGGTTACCATGGCTATCGATAAATATCACCATGTGCTCATTGCGAAGTGTTTTTTAAAATTATGTGTTTTGATTCTCCGGGGCCTTAATGGTCTCTGCTAATAGCATTTCAGAACTCGAATATAGCAAAATGCGAAATGCCTGTTTATGGAAAGGCTAGCTCATGAGAGAGGATAATTGGATTTGGCATACTCTTGTGATTTCGGATGGCTTAATACTAAAGAGATGGGTTTTTATGGGACCCCACTGCGAGCTGATCTAGACTAGGAGGGAAGTTTCCAAGTTTTTATTAAGTGCTGTATGTGAGACCACACCTGCGCCTGCATCTGAGAGGAGTTCAGGATGGTATTCTCAGGGTTGGTAAATAACATGTGAGACTGTCAAGGATTTCCGTGTGAAAAACCCACAATAGTTACTGATAATGGTAAAAACTGAAAGCAAAATTACAAGCATAAAGAAATCATTAAAAACATGGTTCTTATTTTGAAAAATATAGACCACTGTGTACCACCATACTTTAAAAACATTTTTTTAATTTGATGGGGAAATTCTCGTAATTGAACTGATAAAAGCTGGGATGCACACTTCGGTGTTACCATAAATTGTCCTCCACCCTCCCCACCCGGGGATCAGGGAGCTGCGAACAGCCGCTTCTGTGCAAAGAAACTGTAATCCAGTTCACACAGAGAGAAAGCAATACCTCCCTGCCCCGGGACAGGCTCTGGGGACGGAAATAAGGAAAGGCTCATCACAGGGCTCCTATGGCTTTCAGGAGGAAGGAAATGGATCCTCCCAAAGGTCAGCTTATCATTTCGGGCCTTCTTCTGGGGAAACAGCATGAGACCTCGTGTTTATCCACAGCCCTCCCCTCTCAACGCCCCGGAAGCCCTCGCCATCTGCTCAGGGCTGCCCCTGCTGGACTGGGCGGAAACTGCAGGGAGGGCCTCCGCGCTGAGCCCAAAGGAGCCGGGCGGAGGGAGCACACCGAGAGGCCGTGTCCAGGGCCAGAGGGGGCTGGGAGCAGATGGGCAGCGGAGCAGCGAGAAGCATTAGGTGTAAGTGGGGTCCGCGGAGGGTCTGGCCAGCGCTTCTCACCGGGCATGTTGAGCACCCAACAGGAGCACAGACACCTCAAGACATGGCAGACTCGTTGAAGCAACTGTGGGACTGGGCACCTCGGGGCAGGTAGGGCCGACGAGATGGGGGAGTCTGAGCGCAGTCGGGACTGGGGGCCGCTCTGTGGCTCCTCCTCCCCCCCAGCACGACTTCGGAACAAACGCTGAACCAGTCATCCAGGGCCGTGGGGTCTCCTGTGGGAACCATGCATACCTGCTGCAGGGAGAGGACTGGAAAGTGAGGTGACTTGTGTGGACCGCAGCAGCGCCCTGCCTCATCGTGGCCACTGAGCACGGGGTGGTGGCAAGAACAAGAGGCCGTCCCTGCGTCCCGTAAAGGTAGCCTGAGACCTGCTCCTGCGACAGACAGAAACGGACGCCCAGCCTGGTGTGAAACGAAGACGGGCGGGGCGGGGAACGGGAAGAGCGAGGATAGAAAGAGGGAAATAGGTGTTGTTCACAGTTCTTACGTTCCACATATCAGAACGTTTCCGTCTTCCGGTGGGTAGAAATGGCCCCATCTGTGTGGCCTGTTGATCTGGGTGGGGATAGGGAGGATCAGGGCCCCGGGAACCCAGATCCTTTCCGCTATGCTACATCCTCAGCCATTTTCTGATTTTGATTTTGAGACGGGGTCTTGCTGTTTGAGAAGTTGCCTAGGCTGGGCCAAATTTGAGCAATCCTCCTGCCTCGGCCTCCCGGAGTACTGGGATTAGAGATAGCAAAGAGTTTGCTGAGCACCTGCCTGAAACAGTCACACAAACAAGTCCTGAGCCACTCCTTCCTCCCTTGCCCATAGATCCCAGGAAGCACCGTTCCTCAGCCTTCTGCATCTCAGGGCCAGGGACCAGGCAACTAAGGGCTACTCTTGTCATTAGAGCCCACCGAAATTATTCAGATTAATCCCAAATTCTTCCTCTTGCTTCCCCAGGAAGCCTCAATTCAAACTCTGGTCTACACCTTCCCCGTCTACTGCTCTGTGCCTCGTGACTTCGGGAAGCTTCTCCCAGAGCCCTGTATAGCATGCCACACTTCCTGTTTCTGGGCCTGTAGGTATAAATATACAGATTTGTTTTCCTGAGCCTCTGCTGGGTCCCCTTGTGGCCATCCTTGACTGGCCATTCCATGAAAGACCTAGAACAAAGTATATGAGTAGTATTGAATGATGCACTTTTTCAAAAAGATTGGATGCAAACATAAAATATTTGTTACCTGAGGGTCAGAATTTAGATGATTTTATTTTCATGTTTTTCTACATTTCTCAAATTTTCTTCAATTAATATATATATAGGTAGAACAGCCTTAATCCAAAGTCCTAAATGCTCCAAAATCCAAAACCTGATTGCCTCCATGATGTCACAAGTCATCAGATAAAGAAGGGAGCTCTAAGTCCCAACTATTAATTTTATGCATGAAATTACTCAAAATTGGCATAAAATTACCTTCAGACTATGCATATAAGGCATGCATGAAATATAAATGAATCATGTTTAGACTTGGATCCTGAACATATGATATCTTGCATGTATATGCAATATTCCAAATCTGGACAATAATCTGAAACAATTTTGGTTTCAAGCATTTTGAATAAAGACTACCAACCTGTATCAACATTGACTTAAAAAAGTCACATGTCCTACAAAAAAAAAAACAAGAATAGAAAGAAGTTCTGAACTTGCAAAAGAATGTATGCTGAGTGACATTTTCAAATGAAGTTGGCTGTTAGAATATTCACGAGGCTGTGGTGGCTGTGATGGGGAATAGCATATTTACCTATGGCTCCTGCGTTGCCCAGGCTACTCTCTGGCACTGTCAGTAGTGAAAACAAAAGTTGATTGATATTATTACAGGATGGTGATTTCAGGATTCCTTTGTCTGCCTAAGATGATTTGGGTGAGAAAGTGATCCTAAGGGGATTTTTGAGTGGCCACCCAGGACAAGATTTCCTCATTGCATTTCCCAGGCTTCCAAAATCTCTATCAGACACACAAATATACCATCCTTTCTACCCACACAGACCAGCCACATCCATCAAAAGGCACTATCAGAAGTGTCATAGTGCCCCCAGTAGGTGTCCATGAACATAAAGGGTTAAAGACAGGGACATTTGGAGTCCAGTTACTGTAGTAGATGAGGTGACTTAATCAGCTAGGGAAGACATCGGCTGCTACTAGCTCAAATGAAAAATCTTCAAAGCCAGGCTCAGGTGGTATAGACCTCGGGGAGATTGAAGTAGGAGGATTGCAAGTTTATACCCAGCTTGGACAGCTTGGGGACACCCTGCCTCGAATGGACAGCTTGGGGACACCCTGTCTCGAATGGACAGCTTGGGGGCACCCTGTCTCGAAGTCATACATTTAAAAAATGGGCTGAGGATGTAGCTCAGGGCAAAGTCGCTGGGCTTGATTCCCAGTAACACACACACACACACACACGCACGCACGCACGCATGCACGCACGCCTGTCTTTAAGGACAGCCAAGGAATGGGAAGCCTGTTCACTTTATCTTTTGGTCAACTTTTTTAAAGGAGTTTGAATTCAAAGACGCTATGAAATATTTCACAGGAGGAAGAATTCCAGACTCCTCGGTTCATCCATCTGGAGGTTAAATTCAGATAAAGAAACTTTATTAAGTCCCAGCTTTGAAGGTGGACAAAGGAAAAGGTGGTTAGTGGTCTCCAGGGAGTCAGCACATACCCAGCTGAAGGAATTTCAAACCATTCTGTGTGGGTTAATGGGTGCAATTAACACCAAAATTAGACACCAGATGTAAGTAATTGAGACTATTTAACATAGTTATTGACTCTACAAACCTGTAGTCTGAGGATCAGGCAGCCACACAATTCATGGGAGAATGTAATCAGCAAGACTTCATTGGATTTCATTATTGGCTCCAGAGCAGATTTGTACAGGAAACACCTTGATAGGCAGTTGTCTGAGAAGAAGGCCTGCAAGGTCACCATTTCAGATTTTGGTTAGAGTAGATAAATAGGTATTTTTGACACAGACTTGGCTCACCATCTAACTTTAGCTTTTATTTTTATCCTTCGTCCTTGTGACCATTGAAGACATTACGTCAACTTGAGGGAATCAGCAGCCACACCTGGATTAGGGTTTGGGAACCACGCCTAGATTGGGAATTGAGAACCAGTCTGGAATTGATTGTGAGTGATTTGTGGTGCGGCCAATGAGTGAAGAGCACCCACCCAGTTGTGGGAGGCCCAACTGGGCACTCCAATGGTATAAACGGAAGGAAGAGGAACGCTCATTACAGCGTCTTCCTCTGGGAAAGCTCTCGCCTTCGCAACTGTCTACGGATGTAGACTTGTTACGCATCGCGGGTCTTCATCACAGATTCGCTCCAGTCGTGACTTGCGCCTGTCTGCCCGTCGCTGCTCTTCAGTCGCCCATCTTCAGGCTCCAGTCTTCACCATTGTTCTTCAAACAACCAAGATGTGCAGCAGACTCTCACCTCACCGCTGTCCTGCAGTCCCGGAAGGGAGATCTGCTTCATGGTTGAGCAGCCATCTTGGACTATCTCTATCCTCGGATTGGTAAGCCTTCCTAATAGATCTTTTTTGTTATAAATCTGTAAATTCTGCCTTTTGAAATAACCCAAACTAATACATTCCTCATTTCCTGCCAATCTTCAGTAGCTCCCTTCACCCATTAAATAGATACTTATGCTCAACCAGCAAGGCCTTTTCCTAATTTCACTTTGATTCTTACTGGTGTCTGGCTGCTCTCTTATCATCTGTTCTAATCTCCTGAATAGTTGACTCCTGTCAAATACGGGACAAAAAATCATTTATTGGAGAGCCAGAAGCGGGTGAGGAGAAAGAGAACGGGTATAGTAAGATTTGTGTGGATGAGGCAACTAGCTATGATCTATTAGTCGGCCTTCCAGTATTCTTAACAAATATGAGATTGATTTACAAAGAGAAAAGGATAATTTGGGTTCACGATTTGCAAGGTGCCGGTCTATGATTGTTTGTTTCTATTGCTTTGGGCCCGTAGTGAGACAGCAAGTCAAGGCAGATACGTGGGGGGAGCAGAATTTTTCACCTCACAGCTGGGATGTAAAAGAAGGAGCGGGGGCTGGAGTCCCACAATCCCCTTCAAGAGGATTCTAATGCCCAATAACCTAAGCCCTCCCCCTAGGTCTGCCTTTTAAAGGTCCCATGCTTCCTGATAGGTAAGAACCAAGCCCTTAACTCATGGGCCTTTAGGGAACCTTTAAGATCCAATCAGTGTTGCACGTGGGAAGTTTTTCTTAAAAGGAATCAGCTTCACATTTTGAGCAATGGTCTCACACTCTGGATGGCCATTAGAATCACCTGAGGAGAGTTTTTTTAAAAAGTTCTAAAATACTGCTGCCCTGACTCCAAATGCAGAGGCTCTGATTTCACAGCTTTGGGGTGGAACCTGGGCACCCAAATGTTTTCAGAGCTTTCCAGGTGATTCTAACAGCACAGCCAGGTTCAGAACGACTCCTTTAGAGCAGTGTTGCTCATGCTGTGACGTGCATGGGAGTCATGGGTTATGGTGGGAGAAAGGTCCTGGTTTGGTAGGTCTGGGGTGAGGCTTGGGATTCTGCATTTCTAAAATAGTCTCAGCTGGGCCTGATAGAGGAGACCTCACATCTCAGCACTCTGGGAGTCTGAGGCAGGAGGATGTCAAGGTCAGGCTCAGCCTGGGGAACTTAGTGACACCTTGTCTCAAAATCAAAAATAAAAATGGGGTGCAGATGTAGCTCAGTGTGAAAGCCCTGGGCTTCATCCCCAGTACCAAAACATGAATGCAGCTGGTCTGTGGGCTACTTGTTGAGTGATGAGGAGGAAGATGAAGCTGAAATAGGATCCCCAGACTGGGATCACTATTTTTTGGCCTAAAAAGAGGTTGAGATGAAGCACACCTGCCATTCCACTAAGTTTTGTACAGAATTGGATGAGGATGATAATTTCTAGCTATAGAAATGTAACCAGCTCTCCTCAGGCCTCAGCAATGTTGAGTACAAACGTTGCCAGGTGACATCATGGTGGTCACTCCAGCTCCCCCTGCCCACTGTTCTCCTACATCACAGAAATGAGCTCCCTCTCCTCCTGTCTCCTCCAGCCAATTGTTTCTAGGAGCCTGGAATCTCACTTCCCTTTGGCTAGGGTCCTTCTCTCGGTGCTACAGATCCTGTCACCTTTGTTTGTGCTCAAGTTCAACACCCCACCTGGAGGAAGGGGTTGATGCTGTCAGTGGCAGGACTTGCCCTGGTGGTTGGGTGTCCCTCCCCAAGGCCTGTCTTGTGTGGTCCCCAACCTGCAGAATCCACCAAGATCAAGGGAAGGTCAGGAAAGGAACCTTTCCTGAGCCGAAGCCATGCAAAGTCCTTGGTTAGCAGCCCTCTATGTTCCCTGTGGTGCTGGCCTAATCTGCCAGGGACAGCATCAGAGCCCTCCTGGGTAGGCCGTGCTCAGGGCTGGCAATGAAACTGACATCACATTTGTCTTGGTATCAGAGGAAGAGTACAGGTTGGGTCCACATGGAAAACTGGGAATTGAGTTTTCCAGTTGAGGTGAGGTGCGCAGTGGGTAACGAGGTCAGTGTTATGAATGCTAGAGTGGTGATTCCAAGTGTTGCTGCTTTTTTGAGTGGGTGGATGACCTTTTATTATTGTTGTTGTCATCATTGTTGTTATTTCATGGTGAATTTGGAAATAAAAATTCAAAAACTATGAAGTCTTGCTCCCCTTCCTAGCTCAGTTACTTCCACATAGTGCCTACTGTTAGTGGTCCCCATCACCACACACAGTGGTTTTGAATTCCTGCAGGATAGCAAGTTTGCTCACATATTTACATGATTCTGCATGTCTGCAAGAGAGTTGTTGAGTATCAGAGCTTTTGCACATGTGGCCGTTATGCTCCCCTGGTGCTTGATTAATAGTTTGGGAAATTCCATGTTCCAAATCATTTTCCTTCAGAAATGGGAAGGCTTTTATTTTATTTTGTGTTATTGCAGTGCTGGTGATGGAACCCATGGGCCTTTGTCGTATGTGACATTCCCAGGCTCCCCCCACCCCTTTTCTTTTTGATCTTGAGACAGGGCCTTGTTAAGTCACTAAATTACCCAGGCTGTGCTCAAACTTGTGACCCACCTGTGTCAGCCTTCCAGAGTGCTATGATTACAGGCCTGTGCCACCGGACCCAGCTCGAAGGCAGTTCTTGAAGGCACTCAAGAATTCATTATCCCCTAACAAGGAAATGGTGGTTCAGAGTACTCAGGTGGGCTGCTAGGTTTGAGTTCCTGTTGTGTCACTTGTGAGCTGTGTACCTGTGGATAAGTTTCTCATTTTCATCAGAAAAGGGGCTGGTAACTGTTACTGGACTATTGCAAATTTTGACGAATACATGCCAAGTGATTAAAAGAGCTGCACTCATAGGAAGACCTATAAAAGGATGAGATATTTTTGTCAATTTTATTGTTCGTGTTATGTGTTCTGAACGTTTGTGATACAGAGCTGTGGGTCATTGTGTGTTCCTTAAGCCTGGGACTCTGGAGACCTTTTCCAGTCTTTTAGTTTTGGGAATTAAACATAAATAAATAAAAGTAATTCCATACCCTCCTAAAAGTAATTCCATACCCTCCATTTCCCCCTTTCTCTTTTTCTAGGATGCTTTAAATTTCTGTTCTCCTAGACTGATCCCATGGGTTTCTTTTTCTCCCCCCTCAGATTTTCAGTTTCTTGGCTGTTGGGGAGACTTCCTCATCTACTTTGTTCATCCTTCAATTCTCACAGCATACTTTTTGTTCTTTGTTTCTTCTTTGGTGGCACTTGAAAGTTTTTATGGACACAATATCTGCCTGTATTGCTTTGTGGCTCTCAATTAGATTTGCTTAGAACCTCGGGATTTTGCCCCATCATCTCAGTTCCTCCCAAGATGTGACGGACAACAGTCACTTGTAGATTTCTCACAGCATCTCTTTAAAACCCTCTCTCACCTCATCTAGAAATCTTCCCAAAAGAGTTGAAGCAATCATACACCAGTGGTGCCTGCATACCCATGTTTATAGCTGCATAGATTCTAATAGACCAATCTTGGAAGTAGCTAGTATGTCCATCAACAGGCAAATGGATAAAGAAGATTGATATATGTGCACAGTGGAGTGCTACTCTAACATAAATAAAGGAAACTGAGTTATTTGTAGGAAGAGGGATGCACCTTGAGACCGTTGTGCTTAGCAAAATGAATTGGGCACAGAAGGTTAAATACCACACGGTTTCTCTAATATGAGAAAACTAAACTGTAGAAAAGTAAAAAGGGCAAAATATTTATACAATCTGAAAAGAAACCAGAATGTAAAAAAAAAATAGAATGATGAAAGGGAATAGGAAGATAGATTTTGTGAAGAGGGAAAGGGGATGTGGGAGAGACAAGGGGTAGGAAGGGAGAAGGGAAGAATGGCAATCATGTAATATGTATGGGCACCAATTGAAGTTGAGTGCAGTTATTATATAAGTATACATATCTATAGACACAAATATATATTACCAATATACATTTTTTTTACCAATATACATTTTTTAAAAAATCCCTCACTCCCTCCGGGCCAGATGGCACAGGCCAGTAATCCCAGCACTCTGGGAGGCTGAGGCAGAAGAATCATACATTCTAGCCCAACCAGGCACTACTTAACTTAGTGTGATCCTGTTTCAAAATGAATTAAAAGATAGGCTGGGGATTTAGTTCAGTGACAAGACCCCTAGTTCAATCCCCAGTACCACGGAAAAAATTAAAATTTAAAACTCTCCAGCCTTTGATCATCATGACATAAATTTCATCCTCCTGAAATATGCTTTAAAAAGTCACATTTTCCAGCTCTCTGTAACAAAGATACAGACTTTGGTTCTCTTAATCAACATATGTTCCTTTGAGAACTTTGACTCTAAAGTTAGTTTCAAAAGGAAACTACTAGGACACCTGGCACTCTCTTGCTTGCTCCAAGGCCAGGGGAGTCAGATATGTAGCAGCTGTAGTGTTGGGCACAGCAGGTGCCACTGCAGCTCTCTTACCGTACCAGTTTTTGGGGATATTCCTGAAGATTGAGGCTAGGATTGAATTCTCTAGACCTTTCAAAGATTATCCAACATTAAATATATTCCTGATAATGACTTTCTAGCCTGGACTCGTTCCCCAAATTACAGTGTTTTTTATATAACTGCCTACGTGACCTTGCCACAAGGACATCTAATGAACCCCACCACTTGGTGTCTGTGACCATTGAAGGGATTATGTCAACCTGAAGAAATTAGGAAACACCCAGGGTAGAGCTTATTAGGTGTGTGTGAGCGACTTGTGGGCCAGTGAATGAGATGTGGGAGGACCAATAGGCAGTTTGAACTAAAAGGAAGGAAGAAGAAAAAATGTTTATAGTTTCCTGGGGAAAGCTCTTGCCTTTGTGATTATGGGCATTAATTTTGCTACACTGGTCTTCATCACAGATTTGCTCCAGTCTCTGGTCTTCACTGTTGTTCTTTGAATACCAAAATTGGCAGCATATTCACACTGGCTGTCCTGCATATTCACATATGAGCAGTCATGAGAACATGCAGCTCTCATGTGCAAGCCGCCATCTTGGACTACTATCTCTCTCCTCAGACTTGAGGACTTGTAAGCCTTCTAAATCCCCTTTATAATCTGTCAATTCTGCCTCTCCTGGAACCCTCTCCTCGTAAGTGCAGGGGAACTGAGCATACAGATTCATTTCTAACTACAGGAATTGGTGGAAGTGGTGGAACGCTTAATAATACAAGGTTAGGGAATTGAAAGACTGTGCCTGCCCTCCTTTGGCTCTTATTCTGTCTCTCTTGGACCAGTCACCTGAGGGAGGCCAGCCCTCCCATCATAAGGCAGCCCGTGGAGGGGTCTGTAATGTGAGTGGCCAGTGACGAGGAGCCAGAACCACATGAGGGAGCTGGGAGGGTGCTGACTCTACTCTCAGACTTTGAACTGAGGCCCAGCAACTTCATGACAGGCTGAGCCCGAAGCACTCAGTTAAGCTGCATCTGATTTTTGACTCACAGAAACTGGGCGAAAATAAATTGGTGTTTTTTAGGTACTAACTTC
The DNA here is from genome assembly GCA_004027205.1 of Ctenodactylus gundi. Lineage (NCBI taxonomy): Eukaryota > Metazoa > Chordata > Mammalia > Rodentia > Ctenodactylidae > Ctenodactylus > Ctenodactylus gundi. The sequence continues at coordinate 84,978 of PVKB01002667.1, read as the reverse complement.
TGTTCTGGACATATAGATAAGTATAACAGATCCTATAAATGTAACTTATCTAGAATCGCACGTTTGACCTTCAGCTCTGCTCCCACCTTGCTCTCTTCTTGGGGTCTCGGAATCTCCCTTGATTTTTCTCCTTTCATAAATGATAGCTAAACGATCTGCAAAGCCTATTAGCTCTATTTTTAGCCTGACCATGTCTCCTACTCTACCACCATGGGCCAAACTTCTGTCGTCTCGGATAGAGGTTGTTGCCCTAAGCTCCTCACTGATCTCCTGGGTTCACTTTCAACCTTTATAGAGTCTTTTCAGCACAGAGTCAAAGTGATCGGTTTGAAGTCAGATCATTTTACTCTTCTGCATAAAAGTCTCGAGGGGCTGCCCCTCTCCCTTATAGTAGACAGACCCTACAGTGACTTGAAAGGCCCTATGTAGTGTGACTGTAGCAGCTACCGCTCTTCCCTCTTCTGGCTTTCCAATTTGTAGCAACACCCTGCTGTTTCTCAAACATACTAAGCTGCTCCCCACCTCAGGACTAATGCACTTCCTTTTCTTCTACCAAAAGGCCTGGGTTCCTTCCTGAAGGAAGGAATCCTACCTGTTTTGCTCATTGCTAGACTCCATGGCCCATAGTAGTTCTATCTTGAATACACACTGAATAAATGCATAAACCCAGGTTGAGCATATACTATACTCTGTAGCTGGAAGCCCAGCCTGATAGTGTTCAGTAGTTTAGGTCTAAAATGCCCCGCAGAAGTTTCCTGTGTTTGGAAGGTGATTGGATCATGGGAGCACTGGACTCATTGGTGTATTCATCTGTTGATGAATTCAGTGGCTAAATGTACAGGTAGGAGGCTGGACCTGGCAGGTCCCTGGGAGTGTGACCTAGAAGGATATTTTCTTGTCTCTAACTCCTCTTCCTGCTTCCTAGCTGCCATACGATGAGCAGCAGCCTTCCACCAGGCCCTCCCACCATGCTGTTTCTGCTTCGTAGCGCTCCATCTTTGGACTGAACCCACTAGAACCTATGAGAAAAGTAAATCTCTCTCCCTTTAAGCCATGAGTGTTATGTGTTTTGTTCCAGTGATGGGAAACAGGACTCACTGTGTTCTCTACGCCCCTAGCTGTCTTTCTCCCTTGTGTGGTAGCTTTTCCTTGGATGACTCAGATCTTTGGTTGACTATATTCAATAATGAAGCCCTGGACTTTACTCATTTAGAAATTGATATGATTTCCTCTGTCTTTACTAACTTTTCCCTGAATAAGAGAGCTGGCTATATAATATGTACAGAGATCTGGTGTATATACATGGTGAACATGCACACCTGCATGTAGCTGCTGTGGTGTTGTGTTTGGAATGGGGCCAGTAGACATAGGAATGGCAGGTATGCTAGTTAATCTTGATTATCAGTTTGATTGGGAGACTCTTGAAGTGATCTAATTGTGAGGACACTAACATCATCAATTGTTTAGCCCATTGGTGAGTTCAGTGCTGAATGGCTGTTGGGAGGTGGGGCCTAGTAGGAGGAGGTGGGTCAAGAAGAATGGTCTTGGAGACTATCTCTGGTCCCTGGCCCCTTTCTCCTGGTTCTACCCCTACGCTATGTATGCTGTTTGGCCACTGTCTTAGTTACTTTTTCGTTGCTGTGCCTACATAACTGACAACCCTAATTTAAGGGGAGGAAAAGTTTATTTCAGCTCACAGGTTCAGAAGGTGACAGTTCATTCATTGGTAGCCCGCAATGGTGGAAGATCATAGTAGAGGCAGAGGTAGAGGTGGGGGATGCTCCTCACAGCGTTACACATTGGAAGCCAAGGCCAGCCAAGTGGAAGGGTGAAAGTTGCATTTATCCTTCTAGGTCCCGTCCCAGTGATCTGCCCCATTCTGGGTCTAGTCTCAGTGTTCTGCCCCTTGCAGGCTTAAGCCCCTGCCGCACACCTGTAATCCAATCTGCCACATATCTGACTTCCATCACACACCTATAATCTACTCCTTCAGACTAGGCCCCCATCTCCCAACAAGGTTGAATAGACAATCCATAATAGCTAAATACATGAAATTTTGGGGACATGCCAGATCTAAACCACAATAGCCACCATAATATTTCTGCTGTAGAATCTGCCAACCATAGACAGACACTTCTGAAATCATCAGCCAAATAAACTTCTCCTTTAAATTGCAAGAATCAGGTGTTTTGTTCCAGCAACAGTAAAGCTGACCGATACAGCAGACATCATTAAACGCTTTTACTAAAGTATGTCCAGGTTGGGGTCAAGTAGATACATTGAGTTTCTCTCTTAAATGTGCAAACAGGAGGGGTTCTCTGTACTTAACAACCACCACTAGAGGATCCCTAAATCTTAGTGCATTTTTTGGGGGGCGGGGGTCGTATTTCCCAGGTTCCAGCCTGGAAGCAAAAGCTATCATCACTGAGAGGGAGACAGAAGTAGACATTTGATGTATTTCTACAATTTTTGTCGAAATCTGCTCTTTGTCCCACATTTATTCTGTGTACCAAGGGGCGGGGAAGACCCTCCTGTGAGTCTAGGCCCTGGCTACCTGGCACAACCCCCTTCACTTCCCATCCTGGTGGTTCTCACGATCTAACAATGCTGATGCTTACTCCCTTTCTATTCTCAGCAATTGCATGACTTTCTTCTCCTTAATTTTCCTTTGCTATCCTTTTGATGGGTTTCTAGGAACAAGAGGCCAGTAAACTCAATTGCTCAGTGTGTCAACTTCAGCCAGAGATGGCCACCATTATACTGTAATTTTTATTACTTGCCCTCTCCATTAAATGGTGGCTTTACTTACTGAGTTGCCTTTATTTTATCAGAAGCTTGTTCCTTGTGTTGTGAAATTTTATAATGATAAATCCCTTGGTATGGACACTTTATTCATTGTGCTGAGCACAGAATTTGTCCTTTACTTCTGGGAAAACGTCCACTTTTTTTCCCACATAATTTCCTATTCACTGTTTATCTTTGTGGAATTCTTATTAGCTGGAAATCATGCCTCCTGGGCAGATTAGCCATCCGTCTCATCTCTCTTTCCTTTGTATTTTAAGGTTTTTTGAGGTTTCTTCAATTTTATCTCCTTATTCTTCCATTGAGTTTGTTTTGGCTAAGCTGCTTTTAATTTCCAAGAGCACTTTTTAATCTATATTTCTTCTTTGTCCTTGAAATTTCTTGTTTTATGCAAACAATATCATCTCAGATACCATCTCTGCCCATTGGCTTCATTTGCTTCAGTTCCCTGGGTTTATTTCCTACCTTTGTGCTGTGCTCTTTCTCTTGCCTAGGCTGGCAAATAATCCCCAATATTTCCAGATTCCTGAGCGTGTGCTCATATCATACTTAAGACCAAGCATGGGCTTTTTGTTGGCTAGCAAAGAATAGCATAATGTCTTAGTTATTTTTTTCATCACTGTGACTTAACACCTGACATCCATGACCAGGGAGGAAAGATTCATTGTAGCTTACAGTTTCAGAAGGTCACGGTCCATTCACAGGAGGGTGGCTGGAAAATGATGGAGGCACATGGCAGGGCTGGAGTGGGAGCAGGGCCAGAGCCAGAGCTTTCACGGTAGAAATCCTCACAGCATGGTGGTACAGAGAGAGACTGGGAGGAAGGGCAGAACCAGCTCGTGCCCATTCAGGTCAAGCCCATGCCTCCACCCTTTCCAGCCAGGCTGTCCCTCCCAACCCTACACGGTATCCATGGGAACACGAGGCTTTTGGGGGATACTCCAGATCCAAACCACCACACATAATTAGGACAATCCAGTGTTTCTCTGGGAGCCTGAGTGACATGCATTCCCACCCTAGGAGGCGAGGAGTAACAGTCAACATAGAATGGCAAACATCACCAAAGGTGTACACACCTGTTCCCCCTAGATAGTAAGCAATGCCTTTACCGTGGTTGGTGGTTTGACTATCCCTTCCAAAACTCACGTTGAAATTTAATTTGCATTGTAATAGAACAACTGAGGCCTTAGGGAGGTAGGTAGGTCATGAGGCTCTGCCCTCAAGAATGGATTCGTGCCATTATTGCAGGTGTAGGCTAGTTTTCCTGAGTGTGGTTTCCTGGTGAAAAGGTTGAGTTTGACTTGATTGCTACTTTCTAGCTCACATGAGCTTGCTTACTCTTCTACTACATCATGACACGGCCCAAAGGTCTTCAGTTCCTCAGGGCCAGCTCTTAAGATTTCCCTGCCTCCACAACCGTGAGCCAAGTAAACTTCTGTTGTCTATACTCTGACTGTGGGATTCTGGGATGGCAGCTGCAAACAGACCAAGATGCTGTATTTTATGTTTTATTATAATCTGTAAGGATGACTTGAGGACAAGTACAAGGAGTGTTATTTATTTGGCTTGTCATTCTTCAATCTCTCAGTAGTGCACACAGGATGAATGGATAGTAGATGCAGCACAGCCAGTAGGGATTTACTTGGAACTTTGTCTATCATGTCCAATAGCACCAGTCTAGAAATGTCAGCCGTGGCTGGGCTGCTGACTGCACAGAGGCCCATCTCAGGGCCTGCAGAGGCAGTCAGATCTAATGTGCCCTGGGCAGGTGCAACTGTGTGTAGGCCCAGTGGGCGGACAGTCATCTCTGCTGTGCTGAACTTTGATCATTCTTACAGAGAGGATATGTTCACTGTTGACTTGCTGCTAGAGCTAAGCATGGAGACAATGGCTTCGGATGCGCAAGGGTCCCAAAGCACCCTCATGTTTGCTCAGTTTGAATGATTCCCCTTTTAATATAATTTCCTCGTTAAGGTGCTACCAGCTGTGCATCAGCCTGGTCATTTTGTTATTGCACTCACCTAAAGGCCTGCCTGTCCCCTGACAAGGTGTCCTCTTTGAGATCTGCAATGGACATCATATTTTTTTCCCATCCAGGAGAGGAACATGGTCCCTGCCCTCTTTCCCTCTGTAAGTCAGTTTGTGTGGCATTTTCCATGATGTCAAAATAATTGAGATATGTAAGAGGCCTTCCTCAGACTTGAGAAGTAAAAACAGATGTGCCTTTCCCATTTAAGTATGCATTATTTATTTGCATAATGCTAAGTACAGTAGTGGATAAAGAGAAAAATATTCCCTTCAGAGTCTCACAATTTAGCAGAGGAAAAACACAGGAACATAGCTAACAAGTTTGGCAAATGCTGTATTAGTATTAATGCCTCAAAAATGTCCTTAGAATGGAGAATAAACTGATGGCTTCTCTATGACCCTAGCCAGGTATGCGGAGATCTTCTAAGTGGCTCTCAGATATACAGACAAAATTTCGTATCAGGGAAATTACCTTGTGCTTTGTTTTTATCATTTCCAGCTCAGATTTGTAAATTAACCAGTGGAAATCCGAAGTGACAGGTAGGTGTGAAAGGCAACTCAGAAAAACAGCTGCTTTCAAGAATAATATTGAAAATATATAAAAGCTGTTAATAAATAAAAAGAAGCCCATCTGTGGGTTTTTTTTTTAAAATCCAGAACACATCTTTCCTGGCTTCTTCACAATCCATAAGTGTAAATAGATTTTCTAAAAGTTAACCAATTCCTCCCATATTTCCAAAGATCCTGATGGAAGCATAAAGGAAAAGATATGGGTTCGAGTAAAGATTAAATAAGAAACAATGGTTGTGTCATAGTTACTTTTTCGTTGCTGGGACACAACATCAACGCCCACACACTCTTAGGAGGAAAGCTTTATTTTGCCTCACAGTTCATTCGTAGACAATGGAGGAAGAGTCTGGTGGAGGTCTAGGCAGAGGCCAGCTGTTGATGGCGTTTTAGGACAGGAAGCTGAGCGGGTGAAGAAGGGAGGGGCTAACGTATATCCTTCCGGGTCAAGCCCAAATAATGCCTCCTTTCCAAACAGGCTCCGCTTCTTAACAGCTCAGGAAATCAGTGGGCTAAAGCCCACAATTGAATCACCTTCCGAAAGTGAAGCTTTTAGGGGACAATCCAGATTGCTGCCATAACAGTCGTTACAAAGGGAAGTGAATCACGCTTGAAAGACAAAAATAAGGCTCATCAATGTGGCTGGGGGACACCGGGGTGAGAGGCAGATCTGCAGCCAGACCAGCTCCAGGAGATTATGTAGTAGAGCTCATGGACTCTCAGAATTCTCCTGGGGTTTGGGGGCTGGGGGTGGAAGGGATGGGACAACTCCTTGCCTGTTCTGCGCTTCCGCTGCCGGCAAAGACCACCCTGGCAGGACCTCGATAAACTCCAGTGGAACAAGCAGCTCTCAACACTGTCCACGGCTTCAGGGATCAGGTCAGGCTAAAGGAAAGGGTTAAGGAGTTGAAGAGCAGCTTTCTACCTTCCTCTTGTTCTTGTATTGGGGTGCTGAGGATTACTCCACTGATCCACATCCTAAAGCCCCAATATTCTGACTTGAATTGATCCCTCAGTTCAGTCACTGGGAGAGAATGCCTGAAATCCACACAGGAGCAGCATCCAAAGAAAGCCAAGTTCGGGTCAGTGTTTTAAGCATCAGAATAAGAGACAAGTTCTTAGACGTAAGAAAGGAAGTGTGGCATGGTGGCACTTGCCTGTAATCCCAGTGCTCTGGGAGGCTGAGGCAGGAGGAGCAAAAGTTTGAACTCCGCCTGAGCAGTTGCTTGTTTGGTTCAGTTTATTTTGCTTCTGCCAGGCTTCCCCAGGTCTGTCCACTGATGCTGCATTTGCAGCTTCTGTTTTTATAATTTGGCCATAGCAAAATGAGACCCTGTCTCAAATAAATGATTAAATAAATAAGGTTTGGGATATAACATAGTTCAAAGACACCACATTTAATCTCCCAGTACAGAGAAGAAAAAAAATGAAAATACTGAGAAATGTAAAAAAAAACAAATTTAGAGATCATTACATTGTAGAGAATACAAAAGGAAGGCTTTGGGAAAGACACGAAATTAAGAGAAATGAGATTGTCAGTATTTCAGCTGGGTCAGCGAGGTTGGGTTTAACCTTTAACTTGAACTTTAACCTAGGCCAGGTTGGCCTGCCTGCCTGCCTGCCTTCCTGCCTTCCTTCCTTCCTTCCTTCCTTCCTTCCTTCCTTCCTTCCTTCCTTCCCTTCCTTCCTTCCTTCCTTCCTTCCTTCCTTCCTTCCCTCTTTTTTTCTTTCTCTTTCTTTCCCTTCCTTCCTTCCTTCCTTCCTTCCTTCCTTCCTTCCTTCCTTCCTTTCTTAATTGAGACAGGGTCTTGCTCCGTAGCCCAGGCTGGTCCTGAACTCACTGGTGTAGCCCAGGATGGTCTTACACTCAGGACAATTTACCTGCCTCAGCCTTCTGACTGCTGGGATTATAAACTTGTGCCACCATGCCCAGCTTTTATGTGGTGCTGGAGTTTCAGCTCGGGTACTTAGCATTTGCTAAGTACTGAGCTGTTCCTCCAGCCCCTTGACCTTTCTTTTAAAAAGGAACTGAGTGGCCACCTGGAGTCAATAATAATGCTTGGTGAAATGAACCAAGCACAAAAGACTGACTATAGATGGTGTCCCTCTTACGAAATGCACAAAAATGACATAAAAATGACAGTGTAGGAAGAGAGGCAATGGTCAGATAGGAAAGGGGTGAACCTCTGAAAAAGGGGTGGACATAGATGCTCACTGATTCCCGAAACCCCATGGTTCTCATGTTACAGAATTTGGAATTCATGCATTTACAAAAAAAAGCTAAATTAAAAAAAAAAAACAAATTATCTACCTCAGATGTTGCAGCTACAAGAAACATGCTGAGGCAATGTGGATCCAAATTGTATGATGTGTTCTCTGAACAAGAAGCTGTTTAGCACATTCCTAGAGGCTGACCTTAGCAAAGGAACATAAATGATTTCAAATCTTACTATAAATATGAGAACAAGGTACAAAAACACATTTCTTTTTTTTTTTTTTTTGAGACAAATTCTAGCTCTATAGTCCTGGCTAATCCTGAATTCACTGTATAGCCCCGGCTGGTCTTGAACTCATGACAATCCTCCCTAGTGCTAGGGAGCTGCCATGTCGAGCTACTATGTGGGGCTGGGAAATAGAACTCAGGGCTTTGGGCTTATTAGGTACCCTGGGCTGAGGCAGGAAGATCAATCCCAGCTTCGATAACTTAGTGACTTATCAAGATCCTGTCTCAAAAGAAAGAAAAAGAAAAAAGAACTGGAAGTCATTCAGTATGAAGGCTCTGGACCCTTGGACTCAAGACTCAATCCCCAGTATTGCAAAAAAAAAAAGTCAGATCACCAGATTAACCCATGCACCCAGCTTTCATAGTCTTCAGCAAGGTTTCAGCAGTTCCTGTGAAGTACCAGGTCCTGGGCAAGACTTAGAAGATAGTGGGAACGATACAGGTGTGACTTGAGGAACATAAAGTCCAGTAAAACGAGAGCACCGAAAGAAGGGAAATCCAGATGTTAACGTTTACTCCAGCAGCTACGCAAATGAGAGAAATTAAGCTGCAGTGGCAATTAAAAATGTACTTACAAAGTGATGAAGATACAAATGTGCAATTATATTTAAATCTAAATGATGACAAGCTCTGGGGAAAGAACTACTGAAAGAAAAAAATTTAACGATCTATTTTTTAAAGAGACATGCTGAAAAATGAAAGCTAGATGTGAACGCAAAGAAAGAATTAAGCTATATTGAACACACTGTGTAATAACTTTCCATCCTCCGAAATGTAATGAAGTCCAGCAGCAAAAATGCCATAATTCCCCTGGATACATCGCCAACGTTGATGAATGGATCGCTTACACACAAGGAAATTATTCAGACATTTAATTATCTGATGGAAAAATGCACAATTTTCCTAGCAATAGAAGAAAATAAATTGAACCATTTTCTAAGCACCATTACTCACCGTTTCAACTAAGAAAGTAAATGGAAGTGATGAAACCCAGTGCTGCAATCAGGAAAAATATGTATTTCCTGTTTCTGGTGGCAGTGAAAAAGAGGTTTGTCTTTCTGGGGACAATAAGGAAATATTGCAGTGAGGACTGTGAGGCTGTTCGTATTCTTTGTTCGGGTAGCTCACGATCTTAAGGAAGTATCCTCTGAAAGGAAAGGGTTTTTGAAATGATAATGCTCGTGTCGCATTATGTGTAAGTGTTCTAAAAATTGGAAATGTCAGGGGAGAAATTATTAAGAATAATTTTAAAAGAAGGAATAGTAAGCCCTAGCATGATGGGATTAATCAAATAAGCCAGGGATGAGGGCTTCACTCCCGTTATTAAGGGCAGGTGGCTGCATCTGACCTAAAGTGTGAGGTGGTCTAGAGTCAACACTCCACAATAAAACAGGAGGAAGACAGACAAAATGGCGTATTTTGAGACATTAAACAACCGGCAGAAATGAACAGGGCTCCCTGCACTAGGGAGCAAAGGAGACCAGGTCTCCCCTTGGCACGACTTTGTCTGGAGGAGGTCCCTCACCGCGACCCACGCAGGGATCTTCACAGTGGGAGAGGTTTATTTTGGCTCAGCTTGGGGGAGGCCTCCCAAAAGTCTCATGTATTTAGGCGATTATAAGGGTTAATTGGGTCAGGTGGGTTGACTGATGGATTAAGAAGTGGGGCCGGGGTGAGGAGCTGAGCACTGAGGGGCAGCCCGGACGGATGCGTCCCTGCCCCCAGCTGTATCCCAACTTTCTTCCGCTTCCGCCCCGTTCTTCCGCCTGCCTTTCCCCCAGCCCCTCCCGCCGGCTCATTGCCAACCAACCATGCATGGACCGACTAAGGAGACCTCGGAACTGAGCTGCAGTGAGCCATTCCTCCCTTAAGGGGTGAGAGTCACATACTGGGTCCCAGGAACAAGCAAGCGACAAAGACAGGCTGGTGGCAGCTGGGAAGCAAGAGAAAGCCAGAAGGGCCTGGGTCCCAGTATGGCGTCAAGGCACAACCCCAAAGGCCTACGTGTGAGAATAAAGTTGAATTTAGGGACCTAACCTCTTTGCCCAGGCCACATTGTTTTTTTCTTTGTGGTGCTGGGGACTGAACCCAGGGCCTTCACAATGAGCTATATCCCCAGATCCTTTGGTATTTTTATTTTGAGACAGGGTCTTGCTAAGAAGTCCCTAAGTTTCCTAAGTTGGGCTCCAGCTTGTGATCCTCCTACCTCAGCCTTCCAAAGTGCTGGGATTACAGAGTATGCCAGCCTGCTTGGCTTACTTAAATGTGCCACCACCTCCCTGTAGCTTTTAGCAAATTGAGTTTAATTTATTTCGGTAGTTGAAACCATGAGTAATGGTGCCTTGAAAATGGGTCAATTTTATTTTGACTCTCGAGTCTTTGGGGGCCACCTACCCAAACCATAGCAGGATATAGGCACAAAAACCCAATATAAACCCCTCCCCTGATAAATTAGATTTCATTAAAATTAAAAACATTAGCCATATGAAAGACATAAAGAAAAAGTAAGCGACAGATGGGAAAAATATTTGCAAGACAAATCTCTGACAAAGGCCTCACAACTAAAAATTTATGAAGAATTCCTGAAATGCTGTTATATGACAAGCTGGTTTTTAAAATGGAGAAAGGAGGGCTAGGGGCGTAACTCAGGGCCTTAGGTTCAATTCCCCAGTGCCACATAAACTGGGCGTGGCAGTGAGAGCCTGTGATCCTAGCACTCCGGATGCTGAGGCAGGAGGATTGCTATGAGTTTGAGGCCAGTCTGGGTTACATAGTGAGTTCAGGACCAGCCTGGACTACAGAATGAAACCATGCCTCAAAAAGAAAAAAATAAAATAGAATAAGATGGACAAGAGATCTGAGTACGCACGTCTCCAAAGAAGACAAGGAGGGTGTGTGTGTGTGTGTGTGTGTGTGTGTACATATATGTGTAATACACATAAATGTGTAATTCATGTGTAATATACAATGAAATGACTCAAAATGATTTTGACTTCAATATTAACTGGGTTATTTTTAAATTAAGGGTTTTATACATGAGGATTTTTAGGCAAGCTGCAATTTATTTAAATGGATAATGGGAACTCACTGGTTCTGTGAAAAGGTACTACGTTTCCAACAATCGCTTTGTAAGGGAATGAATGTCATTTTAGAGCTTGCAGCGTTTCAAAGAGGAAGGCACGTTCAGTTCTCTCTGGCTGGCCGTTTATACTCCAGGTTTATTTCTGTAAGGAGAATAAAGCCTATTTTTCTTGCACGAGCAGAGCCGCCGGGGAACTTGGCTCTGCAGAGATGGGTGACAGGCAGCGCTGCCTTTCAAGGCTGGAATGGGGGCTTGGATCCCACCTGCTGCTGCTGCTGGGGACTCCTGGGCAAGCGCACCCTGCTGGCCCCTGGCCCCTTCCACCTGCCCTGTCTCATCACCCATGCAGGCGGGGTTGTTTTCTTTCTCCTGTGAGGTTCTCAGCGCCTACAGAGAGCCCATGGCAGTGGATAGCGTGGGGTGCCTGGCCGTGGGCTAAATGCTGTCAGAACGCGGGAGATTGATTGTTTGGACAAGCATACCTTCTGCACAGGGACTGGCATTCAGAATGGAGACTCTCACAGAAGGTGGATCGCTGTGTTTTATGCCCTTTACACCCCCTGATCCCGTGTAATCCCGTGTATCTGTCCAAACATTGTATACAAGGGAAGGCCTGGATTGTTTTTTTACCTTTTTTTTTTTTTTTTTTTTTTTGGAGACAGGGTCACTGCTTTGTAGCCCAGGCTGGCCCTGAACTCAGTATGGAGCCCAGGCTAGCCTTAGACTCGACTCACATGATCCTCCTGCCTCAGCCTCCTGAGTGCTGGGATTACAGGGGTGTGGCACCACACCCAGTTTACATGATGCTGGGGAATCGAACCCAGGGCCTTGTACTTGTTACACAAGTTCTTTAACCACTATGCCATTCTTCCAACCCCGGGCCTGGATTGTTTACCAAGCAGCATCTCATCCAAAAACCCTCTGGAAATTAGTGTTACACTGAGAAAGCATGGCATTTTAACCTAGCTTCCTCATGGATTTGCTTTGCTGTGACTCTGCCTCTTTGAACCTCAGTTTTTTGTGTAAGTTGGGGAGTATCAGTTCAAGATTTTTACCTGAGAAATTTTCAAATTAAACGACAATGATGGCACAGTGCAAATAGCACCCCAGTAGAATAAGAGGCTGTACTTCCATCATGAAACTCAGGACCAAGTTGGGCGATGGGGTGCGCGCCTGCCTGCAATACTTGGCTGGGGGGAGAGGGGGACACGGAGAGGCTGAGGCAGGAGGATTGCCGTGTGTTTGGGCCCATCTTGGGCTACATAGCATCTTCAGGATCACCCTGGACTGCATGCAGAGCTAGTACCTGCCTCAAAAACTAAAAAAGACCCTCAGGAACATTTCTGCAGAAAAATGAATGGCTCCTCAAAGTGAGATCAACAAAGAATATATTCGTCTCACATTAGCTAAGGTCAGGTTTTGCGGCCGAAGGCACTCGCTGCAAATCTGTGAGAAAAACTCTCAGGGTTTAGAGGATCTAGGGCTGTTGATAAGGGTGCAGGGCTATTACATCCAAGGCTAGTGCGAGAGCCATGGGCTTTCAGGCAAGATGGAACAGCGCGCGCTCCTTCGAGCTGGTCCTAGCCTCATAACGTGGCAAGCAAAGGAAAAAGACACCCCCGACTTTATTTTTCAGGATAATGTGAAATGTCAGTCGCACCCTCGGCTTACCTTTGTAATGTACACAACCTGTGCATCCAGACGCAGCAGTCCCAGTCATACACAGCCCAGGGTTGCTAGGAGATAATAACGTAAGAAAACTCCTCGCCCCAAAGCAACAGCTCTATTTCGGCCTGTCCTGTGCCACAAACCAAAGCTTCTCAAATACAAATGCACGTGTGAGTCATCCAAGGAATTTGTGAGTGAGTGCGTGTGTGTATTTTTGTGTGTGGCATTGAGGATTGAGTTCAGGACCTTTACTCTGAGTTATCTCCCCAGCCCATTATTGTTTTATTTGGAGACACGGTCTTGTTAAATTGCTAATTGCCCAGGCTGGACTTGAATTTGAGATCCTCCGGCCCTCGTCTCCCGAGTCCTGAGATTACAGGCCTGTACCATGGAGCCAGGTGTGGGGGCTTCTTACATTGCAGGGCTGTCACATACCTGAAGCAGTGCAAGCTCTCAAGTAATAGCCCTGTCGCTGGCCCTGGGCGGGACTTTGAGTAGCGAGGTGCTGAGCCACTTATCCTTCCCCCAGGGGTGTCAGATCTGAGTCTTACTTCCCACAGTTTCTGCCTCTTATTTTCTGACTCCCAGCTGTTGTTTTCCAAGCTGGACCCGTGTCCCTAGACCCTCCCGCCACTTCCGTCTTCCTCATTCATTTGCCCTGTTGGTGAGAGCCGCGTCCTTCTCCAGCTCAGTTCTCGACCTCGGCATGGCTGGCGTGTAGAGCCAGGCACTTGTTTCTTGTGGGCATCTGCCTGCTGAGGCACAGATCGCCTCTTCTAAGGACTCCTGCTCACTCCTCTAACTTCTGTTCATTTCTTTTTTCCCAACAAGCAAGCTTGGCACATGCTAGGCGAACACTCTTACTGTAGCTCTGTTACTGAGCTACAGTTCCATAACCCCACACACACACTTTTAAAAAAAATTCTTAGTCTCACTAAGTTGCCCAAATTGGCCTCAAACTTGTAACCCACCTGGGCTTAGACCTCCAGATAGCAGAGATTACGGAAGTGTACCACCACAAGCAGCTCTGGGTCACTTCCATCTCAAGGATGAGTTGATGTTTTCATCTTCGTGTATATATAAGCTATCCCATAATGGTCTACTAATATGTCTGTTTTGGCCACTTGGCTGAGAATCCTAAAATTTTTCATATTCTTGACATCTCATGGTATGTGTTTGAATGATTCAGCGATTGTTCAAGGGGTGATCAAAGCACACAGTCAATGTTTAAATTTTTAAAAATACTAAAAGACACATGGCCCTTAGCCCCACTACGTACCCCCTGGGCTTTGAACACACTGGTCTTGTTCTGGCCACTTTGTGAAGCAGCTCAAGAGTCATCTTTAATGAGGCTTTTCCAAGATATGACCAAAAATGCAGTAAATGCTTCTGCTGTGTGCCGTCCAGTGGAGGGCAGGCTGGTAAAAGGATTGTGCTGTGCCCCCACCTACTTTGTTCGTCAGATCTGGCGCTGTGAAACTTCTAGGTCTTCTCCAAAGTCCAAGCGACTCTGAAAGGCAACTGTTTGGAACCTCTTTGGAACATGGAGGCAGCCCAAGCACTCACAAAGAAGAGTGTCCAAAACCGCTTTGGAAAGTGGCAAGAACAGGGCAATGAGTGATCTTGAAGTGAGGAGTATTTTCAGAGATTAATGATAATATATGTCTTATAAGAATTTCTACAAATGTGGACATTCATGATATTTTTGATCATACCAGGTATCTTCTGAAGCTGCAGGTTCCTGGAGGTAGAAACGGGCAAGAGCAAGGTAGATGAGTGCCAAGCTCCACAGGCAGCCCACCCAGGCTGGAGCACCTGATAGCCTAGGCCTGACTGCTGGAAGCCACCGCGGGGCACTGGAGCTCCACTGTCCTGCCTGCCTCTGGCCCTGCTCTCCGACTCTGGCTTGGACTGGCTCGTAGCCACTGCTTGGTAAGGTCATTCATTCTAGCTGCGTGAACCTGTTGCCCCCACTGCCGCTGTGAGCAGCGGCCCCAGAAACCCAAGCTGGAGCGTAGGTTTGAAGTCCAGCTCAGCTCTTTCTGTGTCCAACACCGAATGCCACCTTTCTCTTCCCCTCGGCAGTCTCCTGGGACCTCCCATTTGAATTTCACTTTGGCATTTGGGTTTTATTTAAAGCCCAGCCTTGGCCGTGTGGTGGCACAGACCTATAACCTCAGCTCTGTGGGAGGCTGAGGCAGGAGAATTCCAAGTTGAAGCCCAGGAACTTTGTGACCTATTGAGATCCTATCTCAAACAATAAAAAGGGGCTGGGGATATATTCAGAGCAAAGGCCCTGTGTTCAGTCTCCTGTTTTTAGAGATGGGACCCAAGGCCTGGCCCATGCTGTGCAAGCACTCTAGCACCGGGCTACATCCCCAGGCCTCAAATTCAGTCTTCCTAAACAGTTGGTTTAAATTCAATGATAATTAATCCAGCCGTTTTTGAAAAAACTAATAGGTGACACAGGCAGGAACTTCACTCATTGGGACAGATTCGTTTTCTATGACTCTTTTTGCCTAAACTTTGCTTTCTTACCCCCTTCCTCTTCTATTTTACCCTGTTTTAAGTTGAATCGTGTTTGATCAGCTTTGGCCACCAGGGCCGAGCCTTGGCTCTCTGCCCTGCCTGTTCATGACACTGTATCCTTGGCCTTTTCCAACCTGCCCACTGCCAGGTCCAACTTGAGCAGCCCCAAGGAGTCCACTAGATGTGGGTTGGAATGTTGGCTCTGCTACTGTGGGCTGAGGGACTTGGGGGCAAGTTGCTTGTTCTAATCTTCTCGGTCTTCCTGAGAAAAGGGTACAGCCTCTACCTTGGTCATTATAATTACTACATTAAAAACACTTGGTATACTGCATGGTGTGCAGTAAACCGCATGATAATAATTCACAGGAGTTACTTTTGTGGTCATCTTTCCTTATGAAAATCTATAATTTGGAAACAAACATGATAAAAGCAAACATTTTCAAGCCATCAGGAGCTCTTTCTGTTCCTTGAGCAAAGAAACTCAGTATACAAGTATCATTCCTGCATCAGAGGTGCTTTCCCCTCCAGGCATTCCCTCCATCTTGTTGCTCTTCGGGTCTTGGTGCAGTTGTTTCTGGTTGGCCCAGTAGGTAATGGGCCCTACCACACAGAAATCTTTTGTAGCCTCTGGTTTGGCCAACTCAATGTGAAATTCAAAGCCTCTGCTATTCTCCCATAACGAGTTGCTTTATTTTCGTAAAAAAACAAACACTGAGAAACAAATAAGAGATTAATACTGAGACTGTTTTTCATTTCAGCTTTTTGTATTTCAAATTAATGGGGTTTTGTGGGAGTTGGGAGGCTATGTATCCTCAGTAGACCATTTGGAAAGAGCTTTGGTTCCTGTCTTGAATCTGGGCGTGAGCTGTTTCTTTTCTGTCTGCTTTTTCTTTTCTTCTATCTTTGTCTCATTTCCATGTTGTCCCTTGGCGTTAAGCAATCTGCTTGGTGTGAAGCAGCAGGAACCACAGAGGATAATTGGGGCAAGTCATTGGAAAATGGCAAAGCTGAAAAGGCTAGGAAGTCATCTAAGTTAGTAGTTTTCATCTTCTGCTCCTTAGTACTGTGGGTCCCATGAAGGTCCATAGGAATTTATGGGAAAGAGGCTGAGCTGGGCCCCAGAATATTCAGTCACATCATACCTGCTTCATCTGTTTTACAAAGCAGTGCTGAGCACATAAAACTTATTAAAGAGGCTCAATTAAAAAAAGAAAGAAAGAAAAACACAGATAACAGCTCAATTCTTTGATTTTTACAGATGAGGAAACCAAGCCCCAGGTAGGAAGTGATGTACCTCTAGATGACAAACAGCTCTGTGGTACATGAGCAGGTGCTGTTGGAACCAGGTGGTATCCAGATTCTTGGTACCTGAATTAAAGAATTGAGCAGGGTACTCAGAGTAGCAGAAGCATAGATTTGTTGAAAAGTGAAGGTACATTCCGCAGTACAGGAATGTGCCCTGGTGAAAGATTCACACACAACTTGAGGGCTTAGGTCTTTTGGAGACGTTTTGTTGGGTTTGTTCTCGTTATTTTTCCTGGAGAGCTAAGCCAGGGCCCTCACATTGAGCTACATTCCCAGCCCATTTCTAAAATTTTGAGTTTGAGACACTGTTTCATTTAGTCACTAAATTGCCCAGGCTAAGCTTGAACTTGAAATGCTCCTGCCTCAGCCTTCCAGGGTGCTGGAATCTCAGGTCTGCCTGACTGGGCTGAGCAGGAGATGGAAGTTTTAAGGCTTTAGGATCTTGCGTGAGATCATAGGTTTTTCCTAGAAATAGCATTAACCCATGGCAGTTTTACCTCTCCCATCGGGCAGGGAGTTTTTGACTATATATGTGTCTTAGTCACTTTTTCATTGCTGGGACACAGTACTCAACACCCACAACTTAAGTGGGGAATGGTTTATTTCAGCTCACAGTTTCAGAAGATCTCAGTTCATTCGTGGGTAGCCTGCAGTGGTGGGCAGGCATGGCAGAGGGCCTACCCAGAGAAGAGCTGTTCATGGAATGGTGAGACAGGAGGCAGCGTGAAGGGCAGGGCTAGCAAACGGCCTCCTTCAGGTCCCTCCCGCTGACCCACCCCTTCTGATCAGCCCCTTCTTGTTCGCAACACAGGAAATCAAAGAATTAACCACCATGGTTGACTCGCCTTCCAGACATATGAGGTGGTTGGAGTACATTCCAGATTCAAACCTAACAATGTGGTTCTGGAGAAATTCTCACAGTGCTCGCTCAAAGCCCACATGGTAGGGGACAAGCCCGCCATGCTAATGGGATAGTAATTAGGGCTCAGGTCACTGTAGGTTGCCAAGAGTCTCTGAGAAAACGCTTGGAGAGGTGGTCTTACAAGTGCAAGATTTGTTTGATGTTCTTTTTGATCTGAACAAAATGTCTGTGGTCTGTTTTAGTCAACAGACTAATATGTGAGTTTCCCTCTACACCAGGCCTTCCTCCTGCCACTGCTATCACCTACTTTGTGGGAACTCACTCCCTGTTGTGGTTTGGATCTGGAATGTCCCACAAACCGTGGATGTTACGGGTTATCTATGGAATCATGTGCTGTTAGGAGATGGGTGGATTACGGGTGTGTGGTGGAAGACAGGTGTGTGGTAGATTATAGATTATGTCAGGGTCTCTGGGGTCCCTGGCCACTGCTGGCCAATGGTGATCATGAATCAGCGAAGTCTGGGGGAGCAGGGTCATGAGCGGCCGTGAGTACAATGAAATAGTATCAGGGAGACTGAATCAGTGTAACAGCTCATTTATTGTCCGTGGGGCCAGGCTTATAAGCAATTGGAGGGAGGAGGGTCAGCCAGGGTTGCAGGGTGTGGGTCATTCTCCGGAGGAAGTTTGGGGTCTGAAAGTCATCTAATTTGCATGGCAGGTCTTTCAAAACCTAATTACATGATCTCTGGTAAAAGTTTTGGGGCAGGGGAAAATTGGGAATTTTGAGTAGAGTGAAACCTAAACTGCAGGCCATCCTGGGCCTGGGACAGGAGGGAGTGCCCTCACTCCTGCTGGTCTTGAGATGAGATTATTGGGGTCTGAGCCACTTTCTAACTTTTACCTTCCATTATCCCCAGCCTAGTCAGGGTCCTACAAGGTTATAGGCAAATCGTAGATTAGGGGCTTAAACCCGGAGGGGGCAGAACACTGAGGCTGATCCAGAAGGGACAGATCTCTGGGACAGGACCTGAAAGTGCATATGCTACTTCCTCCCTCCCTCCAGGACTTGGCTTCCTGTTTGCAATGCCACGAGGAGCTGCCTCCACCTCCGGTTCCACCCTGTGCTTCCACTGCTGCCGGCTGCACATGAACGGACTGTGACTTTCTGAAACCGTGAGCTAAATTAAATCTTTCCTTTCCTACTATGTGCATGTCGGGGTATTGAGTCATAGCAATGACAAGGTAACTACGACACTTCCTCCAGGGTGCTTGTTCATTTTAACTTTGGTTTAATCCAGGTATTTAACTCTTTCAAAGGAGAGTATGTTCATGAACAGTGTGTAGCCAGCTCTGTTTGGATGTTTGCAATCAGTAGCCTTCTTCTACTCAAGTCTTCTGGCTGCTCTTCTTGTGGGTTGTCACAGTTTTGGAAAGAGGCTGATAATAGGGAGGAGTGTAAAATGAGGCAAAGGCTGGCTTTCTCTCATGTCTGTCTTGGTTCTGTGGAGACTCCCGTGACGGCAGAACCCAACGTGTCTGGCAAACTCCAGTGAGTGTAATCCAGGTTTGCATTCAGCTTCCAGTAAGTCATTCCTGGACCCTTGAGGGAAGGCCACCGGCCACAGTGTGGGTGAAGTTCAGAACTCCGCTTCAGGAGGTACGCGTCCTGTTCTCCACTCAGCCCTGAGGTTTTGTGCCCTTGCAGCATGCGTTCTTGGCCAAGGATGTGTAGTCTCTTGGGGTATTATGACTTTCAGAAAATACTTAAAACGATTTGGGGGCCTGACATGAAGTTTCCAGCATGTATTTTTCCAGTGCAAGGGACGTAACCCAGCGCCTTCGTGCTGTGCTACGTTCCACAGCCTGTTTCTCAGGTTTGAGGCAGGGTCTCCCTAGATTACTAACTGGTCCAGGCTGGGCTTCAACTTGCAATGCTCCAACCTCTGCTTCCAAGAATGCTGGGGTGATAGCCCTGCTATTTCCTAATATCAGTTAATATCTATTATCATGAAAGTTATTTTATTATCAAAAGTTTTCCTAATGTCAAAAATGCAGGGAAGACTCGTGATGAGCGCTCTTCCAAGTGAGGGCACAGTGGCATCATGCACTGAGTCAGCCTCACCGTAGGCAGTTCTCTTGGTGGCCAATCAATAACCACCTCACCTGGACCTGACTGGGTAATGTCCTGGGCTGCAGGCTGCTTGGTTTCTGTCCGGCCTGAGTGTCAGACAGAGGGCACCTGTGACACCATCAGAAATATTTACTAATTAGCTGGCTCTGGACAAGAGGCCATTTCAGTGTCACTGCCAGGGGAGCAAATGGAGGCCACAAGGTCCTCGTCCAGTTCTATTTCCCACTGACAATCAGTGTCTCAATGAGATAGACTGGCCAGGACACAGTCACAGCCACTCATGGATTCAAAAAGGAAGTGTTTCTACTAATTTAAGATGACAGCCCTGCAGTCTGGGCATTTTTTAAACAGATGAGACAAGAGCACGGATGGTAATGACACTAGGAGTGAGTGGGAGCCCAGGATCTGGAATGTCCTCCAAACCATGGATGTTATGGATTATCTATGGAATCGTGCTGTTAGGAGGTGGGGTCCGGTCTGGATGGGTGGATTATTGGATGCGTCAGGGTCTCTGGGGTCCCTGGCCACTGTTGGCCAATAGTGATCATTAATCAGCGAAATGTGGGGGAGCAGGGTCATGAGCAGTGGTGAGTACGATGGAATAGCATCTGGGAGACGGAATCAGTGTAGCAGCTTGTTTATTGTCCGTGGGGGCCAGGCTTATAAGTAGTTGGAGGAGGGTCAGCCAGTGATGTAGGGTGCGTGTTGTTCTCTGATTGGATCAAGTTTGGAGTGATAAAAGCTGCCTGGTGAGTGGACCACCAGAAACTGTATATAGTACCACTAGGAAATGGGATAGATTTTTTTATCACCTATTTTCATGTTAAAATGTTTAGATAATACATATAATGAGAAAACCTTTTATGTTTGATTTCTTCTCTGGAGAGCTATGAATTATCTTTACAACAAAGCTCAGATACCTGTTATGGTTTGAGTGTGTCCTTCAAAGGCCTCTGTGCTGGAAGCTTGGTTGGTTCCCAGTGGTGGTGTTGGAATCATTGAGAGGTGGGGCCTCATGGAAGGCAACTAGGTTCTTGGAGTGCATGCTCACGGGAGGGACTGATAGTTTTCATGAAAGTCTCGTTAGTTCCAACATAGAAGAGCCCCTAAATTGGGTGTGCTTCCTGTGTCATGATGTGATCCTTCCTGCATGTGGCCAGCTCCCTCCTCCTCCACTATGCAGCCAGGGGGCCCTTGTCAGGACAGTAGCGCTATGCTGTTTGGATCCTTTACCATCAGAACAGTGAGCCAAGTAAACCTCTTTATTAAATACTCAACTCAGGTGCTTTGTGATAGTAACAGAAAATGTACTATGACAATGACAATTCATGAAGCTGAAAGAAATATGGGGCAGAAAAGGGACCAGAATACTGGGGCTTGAAGTGTGTACCCACAACTTGCTAGTGGTAGGCTGGGCAGTCACATAGAGGTGTCCTGCTTGGTGCCCAGAGCAGGAGGTGGATGGTGCACCAACCTGGGTTTCCAAACTGGCTCAGCCACCATAGCCCTCTTCACCCCTGGAGCTTTCTTCTTACCCCACCCCTCCAATCTTTAGTTAACGAGCCACTAACAAATCATACACAAAAGCAGATTTTTTTTTCCCTTCAATTTAATTGAAGTTACTTAGAAAAATAATCAGGCTTGAATGGCTTTTCCTGGAGATAGGTTGATGAACATTTCACGCTTTTGTTGGCAATGTAGAATTCATCTTTCTTTAACAGTATAGTAAGATACAGGGAGAGTTTTCTACAACAGGCCCTCTACTGCATACAAATATGTAAAAGAAAAAACTGCGCTCCACAATATGTTAAGTTCTATGTCCATATGCCACATGGAGCGTGCTCATTAAGAAAATACGGGCAGCGCCTTCTGTACCTAAGAGTAGCAGACTGAAATTTGCCTATTAACGGCCAAGGGTCAAGCTGGTTCTAGACAGTCCTATTGCCTGCTCATAGGCTCCATTTGGTTCAGATGGGGAAAGGCCATGGGATGCTGGTGGTGGGAACCTGGGGGGTGATGGTCAGTCCCGCTGACAGATGTGGGCAGGGATGGGAGTGGTCCAGGGTTGCATAGGCTGGGGCAGCAGCAAAGACTGCATGTGTCTGGATGCTGAGGGAGCAGGTTAGCTGGGAAACTGTGCAGAGCCGCTCTGCTTTTTTTTTTTTTTTTTTTTCCGCCATGTTAGAACAGGAACTTCTGCAATCACAATCACAGCCTTGGTCCAGACCCCCACGTGCTAGGGACTTATGTACTGTTCTGGAACTTTCTAGCATAGATTAGACTTTGTGCTTCCGTGCCTCTGCTCCCAGAGGGCCGAGTCCCACTGAAGATTCTAGTGCCCACTGCTCTCCTGTGGCATTCAGACCTGCACAAGCAGGGGAGTCCTTGTGAAATGGGATCAGTGGCGGCCCTTCTTCCCAGACCAGCTGGGGCGGGAGGGGAGAAGTGTCTGGAGAAGCTGTAGGAATCAAGCCTTGTGGCTCATAATCAAGACTTTTCCAACCAAAGCAACAGGGTAGGGAGGAATGTCCTCGAAAATACTGCCTCGGGGCTCCTTGGCTCTTCAACCCAGCAGCACCTGTGGGGAGCAGAGCCAGCACACCTGCCTATGCTTTTCTTCAACTAAGCCTGCAACAAAAGGCATTTCAGTTTTTCTTTTTTTCTTCTCTCTCTTTCTTCTTTTTGAGACAAGGTCTCTTTCTGTAGTCCAGGCTGGTCCTGACCTCACTGTTTAGGCCATTCTGGCCTCAAACTCACAGCAATCCTCCTGTCTCAGCCTCCCAAGTACTGGAACTACGGGTGTGTAAGCCGGGCTTATGTGATGCTGGGGCATCAAATTACGGGCCGTGTGCTTGCTAGATCATTCCTCCATCCCTCAAACATTTCTTAACAAACAAAAGAACCCCACTGCTTTCATTTTCTGGGCACACTTCACCAATGCATTTCTTTAGCCAAGGATACAGTACTTTCCTGCATTATGCTGTACCAGTTGAATCAATTTTTAAAAAAGATACTAAGTCATTAGAAACTAAAACATGAACACAAAACGGAACACAAAGGAGAAAGAGTCCCTCATTTCAGACACATAGAGATGGGTCACTCCCGAAGGCCTATCTTTCTCACCTAGGGGACAGAAGCTGCGGAGAGGCTGCCAGCAAATGGTGCCCCGGAGGCCTGCACAGTAGAAGCTGCACAGACAGACACACAGAACACAGGAGCTGACACGGATTTCCACCTAACAACCAAAAAAGCGCACAGCAAACAATTCCACACTTAGGATTCGAAGCAGCGTCCACAAGAGATCACGGGCTCCCACTGAGCAGGCACAATGGCCGGGAGAGTGAACAGCGTGTCCTCCCTCTGCCCCCTCCTGTCCACAGCACCTAGGACGTCCCTCCACTCTGCCCGCGAGGGGTGGACTTGTCTGTGGCAGGACCCGGAGTTGGAACCACTGCACATTAAGGAAAAGCTCAGTTCACGTCATAAAGCACCTCTGCTGCTGTAAGCCAGGTAGAGGCTGGTGCTACTTTGCGTTTGCTTGTTTTTGAAGGGGGCAGAGGAGGCAGGTTTTTGTCCGTGAAGACCCTAGCCTCCGGATTCACAATGGAAAGCTCACTTGGGTTCCCGAGGCTATGTGACTGTAAACCCCTTCATTTTTATCACCCCAACTTTCTGTCCCAATAGAGAGCTTATGTGCTCTAGAGCACATATTAGGAAGTACTCCCCAACCTGTTTTATTAGCAGAAGCCCCATTTCTGAGAAGAGCGTCCTCTGCTTGGAAATAAAGTCCACACTCTCATTTGCAGGGACGGCCAAGGTCTTATCAGTCTGCTTGGTTCATACACATTACTTATGTCCCTAGTCATGAAGGGCAGTGCTCCTGTGCCCATCACGAGGGGCAAAGAGCTTGGAAAAAAAAGTACACAGTGTTCTATAAATAGTTCAGCCACCCTCCCTGGAGCACACCTCACTCACATTAAATAAAATAATTTCCTTGGTAAGACGTTACAGCTGCTGCTCAGAGCTTGCTGTGAGCTTTATAACACAATTTTAATAGTTTCTGTGAATAAATTACTCATTTTTTGTTTAGAATATTCTCACCCCTTCACTATATACTGCATCAGAAACAAAACAAAAAGCAAAACTTACCCACGCCCCATCCCACCCACCCCTATTATTAGAACTATTATTATTAATATATACAGCATATGCTACCAACTCATTCACTAGCTGTAAGGGGGATGTGGCTCAAACTTCAACCAAGAAGCATCAGAAATGGCTGGAAATGAGAAGCAGGATCGGATGTAAGTTAGCATGGAGCAGGAAATGGCAAGTTTCCAGCCTTCTAGAAGGAAAAGGAGCATAGTTAAGACCTTGGAAGCCTGTCCTTGCTGTTCATGCGTGGCCGTCACAAAGGGTGACGATGGCGTCTTAGCTTCTGCAGGACACAGGAGGGTGTGCAAGTGTATGAACAGTCCACCTTTGACCTTCACGTGGGGGCTGACCACCACTGCAAGTCCCCGAACATATACATCTCATCTTTTATGTGACAAGCAGCAGAAAACGCTTTTGCATGGGGATATGGATGTTGGACTCGAGATTACAGTAGGAGGTACTTGGTGAATATTCCCCGTCTCGCACCCAAAGCAGACATCACTAGTCAACCACAGCACAAGGCCACATTTTGCCTGGAGAGTCCATTCTGGGGCTTACAGGCAGCACATGACAGGAAGCACTTATCTGCCATTTCTTGTATTTACTGGGAGTGGGTGACCACTCATCAAGGTAAGTGGCCTGATCCCAGTGTATGGTTTTCAAATTTGGGCCGCAGAATAATGCAAATTTAGAGGGATCGTGGACCTTCTGGAGTTGCTCATAAACAGTCCAAACCTCCTGTGAAGTCCATGAATATCAGAGGTTTGCTAATAGTCGAGCTGGAAGCTCTGTGTCCATGTAAAGCTTCGAGGACCAAGCCTACTAGGTTTCTTCAATGCTCTATCTGTCGGGGCTGTACCCATGCCTAGAATATAATAATCCTCAATAAATTACTTACTGACTATAAAGCAACAGCCACTGTGCCTTCACCATAACTGGCACTGCCAGTTAGAAAAAACTGCCATAAGAAAGCCTACTCTATCAGATTGCTAATTCTGGAGGAAAAAAAGAAACATTTTACAATTGGCTCTTTCCATGAGAACAACAATCACATTTCTTTAGTGCAAGGGACTTTCAGATCGATTGAAATTGGTTTGGAATTGGCCCCTTGCAAAGATGCCTCTTTCCTAAGTGTAACAGCAACCTATGTATTTCTAGGAGAATTTTATGAATGGTGGCATCCATACGTATGACAAGGGCTGTCCCCAGACAACTCCATGAGGCTAGTACAGAGGACATCAGGCCCCTAAATAAGCTGTAGCAAACAAAGCATGAGCATGGATTTCTTCTGCAAAGACATTAGCATTCTGCTGCCCTAAAAAGAAACCCATACAGAGACCATGTTTAAATAACTATAAATAATATTAATTAGAATTTATGGAATGCACAATTCATGGAATTCACCAGAACACAAGAGAACCTTTGAGACAGTGTTGCGGTTTTCACTTCTAAAAACAAGGGCAATCCACCCCACTTCCCCTGCAAAGACAGCGGTCCTTCCTGATGAAGGATTTTAAATAATTCTCACTGTGCTGCTCGCAGCATCTTTCCCAAAGAAATATTAATTTACAAAATAACCCAATATCCATATAATTCTTTTGACAAATAAAAATCTTAAATTAAAAAGCATGATTCTCTCCCTCTTCCCACCCCCTCCCTTTCCCGCTTATTCCAATTTCAGGTAGCTTGGCACTGAGTAATTGAACATTAAAAAATCAAGTTTGTAGACCTCGTAGAGCTGCGTTTGGTGCTGGGAGCTGATGTTCTGGAAGAACTCTGTGGTCATTTCGTCAGTAGTTCGCGTGGACTTTGCATAGGTTGGGAACTTCAGATAGCTGCTCACTCCTGCCAGCTGCAGGACGTAATTAGAATCCTCTTCCAGTGTCTCATACTTGCCCACGAGGTCATAATGGATGTGGCAGGGGTGGCAGAGGGAGTAGACCGTCTGCCAGTGTTCGTTGAAGGGCTCCTCCCGCTGGGTGTGGGGGTCGATGAGATAGGCCACAAATTCCTCAAACTTGACGTCATCCCCCTTGCGCAGGGCCTCCTGGGTGGCATTCTTGCGCTGGCGACGGATGATCTTGGTGCCATAGCGCTTGTGGAAGGAAGTGTTGTATTTCTGGGTGAACTTGTTGCGGTAGGCAGACACCAGCCTCTCAAAGGGCTCGCGGACGAACAGGAACTTCATGTAGCTTTTCAAGCGGTGGTTGATCTCTGGGATGCTGTACTGGTTCAGGGTCTTGAGGTTGGCCGAGACATGGGCCTCATTGGCCGGGATCTCCATGGGGTCACTGTACTTTCCGCGCCCTGTCAGGACCATCATGAGTCGCTTCCAGTTAGTACAGGCCACCTTGGGTACGTAGCAGTAGATGAGCTCATGGTCCTCATCTACCACTAGGTGCTTCAGGTCATTGGGGGTAAGTACCCGTCGCTTGCGGCTGATGGCACTGTTGGCCCGGCATGTGTCTGTCACTTGGTCCCGTCGCATCTGGTGGAGGACAGCAGTATTGGAGAGCTCCAGCTGCTAGAGGAAACAAGAAGAATGAGGGATGAGAACTCAGCACTTGTCTAGAACGTTTCCACTTGGCCACAGTGGGTCCACCCCTCACCATGCACAAGGCCCTCTGCTCAGCACTGTCATGAGGTTGACCTAAAATGCTCAGTGTAGGAGACACCAGCCAGTCCCAAGAGAGGGGAAGGGAGCTGACTGGGAAGATGTGTATGTTCCTCTGAATCCTAAGTTTTCTACCCAAAGGTCATTCACTGCTGGTCCACATGAGCCCTCTCAGCCCACTCTGCCCTTCCACCATTTTGGTTTCTAGTACCCACAGACTCGGATCTTCACAAGGTTGATGGCCCCGTATTGTTGGCTTGGTGCCATACTGCCATCTACTGCTCTCAAATGTGTAACGTGGATATTCTTTTAAATAGGAAAGAAATTAAAGTTAATTAGGGTTTAAGTTACAAAGAAACCAAGGGCCCCAGGACTGCAGGACAGCTATGTTGGGGCTGCAGGTGATGTGGTATCTTGGTTTCCTTCCTGTCCTAATAACACAGTCTCCATTCATACAGCCGTGGCTGTGGTTTAGATCTACAATGTTCTCATGTGTTCAGAGGTGACTGAATCACAGGGGTGCTAACCTCATCAATGGGCGCATCCACTGGTGACTTCATAGCTGCATGTATGGTTTGGAGGTGGGGTCTGGTTGGATGGTGGCTCCTTGGGGCCATGCCTAAGGAGCTCACGAGACACCTGGGGGACATTTGGGGGGCACTGCACCCTGCATTAGAGCTCTGTAGCTTCCTTCGCTTATGCTCCCAGGACAATGATGGTGGGGATGGAGATGGTGACCATGACAACAGCACACCGTGGGACTAAGGAGCTCCTGTGTATGAGACATCTCACATACATGACATCTAATCTTCCAAGCAATACTCCGAACTAGAATCTGTCCTGTCCAAAGTTACTCTAGTCTCTGCAGGGGGCGGTTGCTGTACCTGTCTATGACCAGACAGAAGGCGGAAGCTGTGATAATGAACAGGCTCTGGGGCTCGTAGTGCAGCCCTCCCGCCACGTCCCTCGGACAGGAGGCAGCACTGCCCGCCATCCAGCCAGCCACTGGCACAGCAGCGGTAGGCATGAGCCCCGCCCGACAGCCTACCCGGGACTTGGGGCAAACAACACATCAGTGCTGTTTTAAGTCAGTACGTTTTGGAGTGATGTTACCTAGCAACAGATGCCTGAAACAGGAGAGATGGAGAGGGTAGATGATGTTGAGACCATCAGCTGGAACCCACAGGAGCAAGGGTGACATGATATATGCTGATGTCCCTAAACCAAAAATCTGACACTGCTCCAAATTCTGAATATTTTTGAGTACCAATGTGATGCAATGATCAGAAAGCTCACACGTGGCATCACATGACAGGCTGAAGTCAAAACAAGTACATCGGAAATAATGTATAAAATTACCTTCTGACTATTTATATAAAGTACGTATGAAACAAATACTGTATTTAGATTTGGGTGCCATCCCCAAGGTATCTCATTATGTACATGCAAACATTCCAAAATTCAATTTAAAAATCCTCCAAATCTGAAATAATTCTGGTCTCAAGCAGTTCAGATAAGGGATACTCAGCATCTGTATTTTTAAGTTTTCACCTTATAAAACCAGCTGGCCCAGCAGTATTTCCTAAATTGGAAATAACTAGCAAATTACTGACCTGTAGTTATTCATAAGCTAAATGCTACCCGTCAGTATGCCTGTCCTTATCAGAAGGGGCAGAGCAACAAGCCTGTAAGTGCAAAGACATTGGACCGCTGAATCTTGGGACCCAATTTCTGTATCATGACCCAAACGTGAGGCTGGATCTCACCAAGCCTTAGTTTCCTGTATGATGGAGAACATCTCTCTGCCACCTGGGTGAATGGGCTGTGGATGCTGAGTAAGTTGAGGACTTCAGGAAATGAGCTGTGTGAGAATACCTGAACACAGTGAATATGCAAAGGATATTTCTTTCTCTCCTCAAGGTCTTGCTTGCCTCGTCTGCGAGTCTATTTTACCACTGGGGTATTGGCCACCTTTAATGTTCATCTCAGTCCAGTTTGTTCTGGTGTACCCCAACAGTGGCCACGCATTCTGAATTCCACAGAGGAACTTCTAGAATGTTCCTCAGTGCCTGGGCTCTTGGTTAGAGGCTCTTGGTTAGATTTTGCTGCCAAGGCTCGGTACTGAGTGGCTACGGGCACTGCCTCAACTGCCATCTCTGGTTATATCATTTTCAGCTCCCCAAGTATAAGTGTGACCATCACTATGCCATGAAATGGAGAAGGCGAGCTGCAGATTCCTAACTTCCTGTCGCACACAATATCCATCAGGACGGTGACCACAGCTATCATTGAGTGGGTGAGTGCTCACTGTGTCTGAGGTAAGGATCTAAACGCATTATATTGATCAACTTATTTGGTGTCATCAATAACTCAAGTAGTAAGTATTATTATAACCCCTGTTTTATCGGAGGCATCAACACATGAACTTGCAGCATAGCTCCTGGCTTGTTACCTCGCCCTCTGAGCTCTCCCCAGCACCTGTCAGTCTGGATTGCTCCCCTTCTGTCTGTGAGGAAACGGGTGAACGTGGGTGGGCTGAATATCCAAGGTAAATCCTCCTGTGACAGCACAAGTGGGATTCCCACCAGATCCTGTGACTCCAGAGCTTTCATATCTCACTGGCAAACTTCAGTACCACGAAGCAAAGATTTGCCCTTCCATAGCTGTAGGTCCAGTGTTTGAAAAGGACTAGCCACACCATAGATGATGTTGAGCAAAAATGAATACATGAGTTAATATCTTTAAGGCAACCTTGGTAGAAAGTAGGAAATCCCCTCTTCATGCAGCCAAAGAAATCTCCCAGAACATCACAGCTGTTACAAAGTTCTTCCACAGGGGCAAGGTGGGGATGAACAGTGTCCCCTAAAACTCATGTCTACCCAAATCTCAGAATGTGACCTTATTTGGAAGGAGGGTTTTTATAGATGCAACTAGTTAAGATGAGATTGTACTGGATTAGGGTGGCCCTAAGTCCAGTGGTGGTGGCTTTCCAAGGGAAAGCAGAGATGGACACACAGAGATAACACCATGAGAGGACCTTGGGGACTAGAAGGACGTGTCTATAAACAAGAAATCCCAGGGCTGCTGGCAACTACAGACAAGCTGGGAAGACGCGAGAAGGACCCATCCCTGAAGTCTTTAGAGAGCACGTGCCTTTGCCAACAGTTCAATTTCCCCTTCCACCTTTCAGAACTAAGAGAAAATAAGTTGTTGTTTTAAGCCACCCTGTTTGTGGTCACTTGTTACAGCAGCCCTAGGACTCTACTCTAGGAGGCAGGTGGCCAGTCAATAGCTTTGAGCAAGTTGACCCCAAAGTATAAATGTATAAGAGGAGATAACATTATATAGGGGAAGTAAGAACAGGGTCGTAGGACACGAGCAAGGAGAAAGAGGATGAGACCTGCGACTGAAGACCAGGCTTGATCTTGAGCCTGAACCTTCTGGGACGCACTCAGTTCCCTCACTTGCAAAATGGGCATAGTACCACTCACCCCGAGGGGTGGCAATGAGATTACACAGGATACAGATTAGCATTTAACAGGAGATCAAGGATTTGGATGAGGCATGGGACACAGTAGGCGGTTAATATGCGTGCACGTGTTTGCAAAAGAAATCTAAAAAAAGGTGGCCGGGAATCTTAACGATAAATTTCACCAGCTGTATACTTGTGTTGCAGGTCAGTCCTTGGTCACTGAATCCAATTAATATTTATTTTGGATAGAAATACTCTGACCTTCGCAATTCCAGACTTCTTACAGATGTATTCATCACCTTAAGAGGAGTTTTTATGGGCTTCTTGGGTTATTAAGCAATGCCATTAAAAGAAAAAAAGCTGTCCTAAAAGAAACAGATAACCTAGGAGAAGAAGAGGGTCCCTCACTGTGGCCTTCTGAATCACTACAAGGACAATCTGAAGCCTATAAACCCTAAGATGAGCAGAGGAGCAAGGGATCTCCTTTGCCTCTTTCCCTTGTTTTCAGTTAGGGACAATTTTCTGGCCACCTGACTCTCCGGGGAGGTAGCACATCAGTCAACACTGCACTCAGCCCCACAGAGGCAAGAATAATGGCACCAACACCGTGGTGTCATTTTCTGTCCAGTTGCAGGAGTGATAAATCGGAACTCAGTGGGGCTTTGAAATGTGGCACCTTATGTTTCTTTTCCAGTTCTCTTCACCCTTCCACAGCAGTTTAGGAGATTTTGGGGTGCCTCAAAGTGTGTTTCTCAGATCTGAGCCATGTAGGCCTCTTCTCAGAGGAAGAAAACCAGCTAGAGCCTCTAACGCAGGGTTCTCACCACGGCCTTGTGGACTGGTGCCAGCCTGTGGCTGTGGAAGGTCTGGGCTGCTGGGACAGGTGAGTGGCCGGCAGGAGGTGAGGGGTGAGTTAGGCCCCACCTCCTGTCAGCCTGCTTCCACTAGGTTCTAATGCCACTGCTGATCAGACACGAGGCCCCGCTCCCTTCCTGCTGCTCTGGCCATGTCACAGCTACCCTCTAACACCTACTGCATAACAAGCAGTCCACCCCACACACCCCCATCCTGTAGAGAATGCTCTTCAGCTTAATGTGTCCCTGCTGTCAAAATGGCTAAGACATCATCGCTCTAGGGGCCTGTCTGGTCATATCATTTCCATATTCCCCTTGTTTACAGAACAATATTCTTGTCCCCAAATGTGGCTCAAAGAAGCTTTTGTAACTGCCCCAGTTCTTTAGCAAGAAAGGCTTCCCTCAAACACAGATCAGGACGCATCCCAGGGACCCAGAGCTTTAGGGACATTAAGAAGACAAGTCAAGGAGACTCATTAATGAGATGCAGTGTGTTTCTTCCTGTCACTAAAAGAGCATATTGTTTTTTTTTTTCCAACCAAGTTTTATCAGTTTCACAAAGCAGGGATTTATGGTTCTCAGAAGGTTGGAGCTACAGAGGTGAATCTCTTTCATCTCTCACTCCCTTTCTCACCCCCTCCTCTTTTTATTCTTTCTCAAAACGCTTTGAAGAGACCACACAAAGAACACATACACAATGTAAAATTGAAAAAGATGATGACTGAGATTAAGGCTCTTATTTGATTGGGGGCTTCCTAGAAGCAGGAGTAAAAGGGGAAATATGACCCAGTCTCTTTGTTCTAGTCGTTTGGAAAAAGAAGCATTCCAACTGTTTTGGGCAGAAAACATACACAATTTTAAGGAATTCTGAAAATTCAGTCAGAGAGATTGTTGGATTCAGTTTGCATATACTGGAGTCTCTGGAGGATGTATTCTTCAGCTGAATGAACGGTAATCTAACGGTTCACTTCCACCTAATGCATATAGAATGCTGTGGTAGATATGGAACGCTTTCCTCTCCACTGAGGAACCCAGTGAGGCTTTTCCAAAGCCTACTGAGAGGACACCGGTATTTGGCAGACCATCCTTACCTTCCACCTCCGTGTCACTCTCTCCTGGACCGGTTTCCCTATGCAGTGCTACTGTTCTCTGCCAGTGATCCTCAGGCATGCAATTCACCTGCAGGGCTTCTTAAAACAGTTCACTGACCTGATGATTCAGCAAGTCAGGAGCAGTGACTGAGAACTCACATTTCTTCCATGCTCTCAAATGGGCTAATCTGTTAGGTTGCTGTAACAAAATACCACAAAATTGGTGGCTTAAACCAGGGCCCTCCTCCACTCGCAGCTGTGGATGCATCTGGTCTATGGCCTTGGAAGGACATGGCGGCTGGGAGATGCACAGCTGGCAGAAGGTGAGCAGTGAGCAAAGGCCTGCCTCCTCAGCTCCTATTGGATTCTAATGCCACTGCTGATCTGACAGGAGCTACTCCCCGCTGGCTCTCCTCCAGCTGCCATTTTAATGCTGTCCTCCAACAACCTACTGCTTAACAAGTAAGGAACCCTGTCCCCTGGGAGAATGGTCAACTAAACTAGTGCGTGGTGTCAAAAAGGTTGGGAGACAGTTGGCTTAAAGAACAGAAATGCGTCCTGTCATTGTTTCAGAGGCTGAAGATCAACGCCCCAGGAGGTGGAGTTCATGTTCCCTGAGGGCTCCCTTCCTGGCCCAGAAATGACTGCCGGTCTTCCTGCCCCTTCCCAAGGTCAGTCTTCCCTGCAGGCACTCCTGGGGTTTCTTTCTAGGTATGTGGGCCCTACCCTAACATCCTTATTTTTACTTACTTGCCTGTTTAAACCAATTACAATCACATTCTAAGGTAGTGGAGGTTGAGAATTCAGCATACAAATTTTGGGGTGTATACAAGTCAACCCATGAAACCAGCTGATGCTGATGGGCCAAGGACCACACTTTGAGAACCACAGCTTTCTACTATGTGGAAATGACTATAATCTAACATCTTTCACCAATTCACAGCTCTTCTTAATTACAGAACACAGAACCCAGGTTTGCCATCTGCTGCCAGACTCCTAGATGTCCACCCCCCACCCCAGGCTTTCATCTCCCTCTGATCTCCCCAATGTATAAATTAGGTCAGGGGAGGGCTGATTCTAGGAACAGTGAATGTGGCCCCAGGCTCTGGACTATGGCCTGCATTTTTGTTTGGCTGTCTATTTTTAATTTGGACATTTTAAAAAGGCAACTGTAATTAGTTTTAAGTACCAAACTTTGAAAAAAGTCTTTAAAATTTTACTATGTTTCATCTTAAAAGGAAGAAGAGCTGGTTTCTCTTAAAACATTTTCTGTGATGCTTGCGTCTCCCTCAGAAACAGGCACCGCAGGGGAGGCAGGGGAGGAAGGACAGCCATTTTGCTGCCTGGGGTGGAAACCCAGAGAGAGAGAGAGAGAGGTAGATCTGGATACTTCAAGTAACGGGGGCCACCTCAGTCTGCCTTTAATGACTGTTAGCTTGGGTCTGGACTCAGTTTCTTCACTTGAAAGTCTAGGGATAAAAAAAGACTCCTACACATCTCTTCACTGTCATCATCTGTTGATGTCAGAATTAGGGGAGGGAGAAGAACCCGATGAGTTGCTCTATTATTAATATGTTCTTGTGCGGCAATTCCAAGCTCATGGAAGAAGCATAGCTATTTATTGAGCACTTACTGTGTACCAGCACTGCTGACTCTCACCCTTTACGAGGCAGGTTTCATTAGTGTTTCCAACTTGCAAAACGAAAACTGAGGCACGAGGGAACGAGTCACTTGCTCGAGGTCACGCAGAGGGGAAGTGGTGCCGGGGTTTGAATCCAGGCACGCTGTGCTTTAAGATCCAGCCCTGTACAGCCTCGCAGTGGCTGCAGACCCCCTGGGACCTGCCATCTCCTGCCACGAGCTCGGCCCTGGTACTTGCTGAAATCAGTGGAAAGCATTGAACACCCCCAAGCCCTGGATCCCACCACAGAGATCGCATGTACTTCCTCCTGCTGTGGGCAGCTCTCCTGGATCCCAGGGCTGCCAGGGCAGAAATCATGGCTTCAGAGAGTCCAATGCCAGCCGCTGTAAACTAAGCAGGGGCCGGGACTGGACAGGGCCCTCTGTGTGATCCTTGGAACGTTCACTCGACCTGCCTGGGCTGGGACTGCTTGTGGGCCACTGACCAGCCAGTGCCCTCCTGCCAGCTGAAGGTAGGCAGGACTATTTTGAGGTGATCTCTTGGAACACCTATCGTCCTCAGCTCAGTTACATGACCCTGTAGGCAACCACTGTGAAGGAAAAAACAAACCAAATATAGTGAGCCAGACTGTGGTCCTCCCCAGATACAATCAGAAAAGCCAGTCATCAGCATGGTGACTGGGAGAAAACCCTGGGGATTCAGTTGTCCCCAGTCCCTTTCCTGCTTGTGACACTTTATCACAACTTACTTTCTTTGCCCGGCTCTTCTTTCTGGAATGCTGGCTCTGACACAGCAGGATCGCGTCCCTGCCCTAGCCCCTGTGGATCCAAGCCAAGGCCCTGTGCACACACGGCGAGGGCTCTACCCTAGAACAGGTACTTTTCACTTTTTTGCTCACTAATATTCCCAGTGCCTGCCTCACAGTAGACACAAGATATGTCAGAGGAACAAATGAATGAATGCATGTGTGAATGAAGGATGCGGGGATGCGGGGCCTGACCACACGGGGGACGTGAAGGCCGCTGAGTCTGCAGGGCTCTCTGGTGCCTGCTGCTGCAACATGCACCTCCGTCCTCATGGCCTGCAGCAGCAACGCAAGAGCTGAGCATGCGACCAGCAGAGACAAGCAGCCAGTGCCCTTGGCCTTGGGGCGGCTGCAGCAGCCTGTGACGAGGGGAGGATGCTGGCACTTGACACTTGCCTGGTGAGGCCAGGAGAGAGGAGGGGAATCAAACCACACCACAGGGTGAGAGTGCCAAGGGCCGCCCAGGAAGGGCTCCGAGTGAGGCTGCCCAGCCAGATGCAGCTGGAGGGTCTTATTGACATCTCAGCGCCACTGTCTGGGCTTCCGGAGGCCTGGGCAGGGTGTGGGAGGGGCACAGGAATTGCCTCAGGGCTGCTGCCAAGCCGGGCCAGCTTCCGATGAATGTTGGGCCTGGACTGGGGACAAGGGTGAGGAAGGGACTCTACGCAGCTAGGGAGGCTGGGTTTCCCGGGAAGTCGGGGCGGGGAGCTGGACACCTGCTGGCTGATGCTCTGCGGGAAGAGGGACTGTGGACTTCTCCTCCCTTGCACCTTTTGGCTTTGCTGGTTGTCTTCCGGTCTCTGCTCAGACTTATCAGCACAGTATATATTTCGCCTCAGTCATTTAAAGCTTCTCAGGCTTTGGTCTCCCCATCTGTAAAATGGGGACAAGAATGGTGTGTACTTTGAATGTTTGTTTTGAAAACTGACCGCCTACAAGAAAAGCACCTAGTAGGGCCTGGCATACAGGAAACCTTCACAAAGCAGTGACTCTTTCTGTCATTGTAATTGTGACATGGGGACACTGCAGGTGACTGGCAGTGCAACCTGCACGTCATTCTGCCTTCTGCTACCTGCAGTTCTCAATCTCCAACACAGGCGGGAATCACAGCAGGTATCTGGTGATGTGGGTGCCCAGACACTGTCCTGAGAGAGCACAACTTCATAGGTCTTGGTGGCCAGTGGAACTGCTCTGAGCTGTTGCCAGATGAGTTCAGAGGCTGGTGGCCTCTGTTCCAAATTGCAGACCTGCTGATCAGATGTCATTTTATATAGGCAGATTCTGCAGTTAATGTCAAACACATCTGTCACCTAAACAAAATGCCTGGCTCAGCCAGACCTGGTGATGCAGCCTAACATTCCTAGAGGCGGACGCAGGAGGATCACAAGTTTGAGCCCAGTCTGGGCAATTTAACAACTTAGTGAGACTCTATCTCAAAATAGAAATACAAAGTGGGTGGGGGGATCTAGTGTGAAGGCCCGATGTTCAATCCCCAGTAAGAGCCTGGCTCACGGCGATTTACTATTTCACTGACAGAGAAGGAGACAGATTGGCATCACGGGCAGCACCCTGGACTGGCAGCTGTGAAGCTCCTAGCTTACCTCCAGATCAGCTACTAGCGGGAGAAGACACATGGAATTTCAGAGTAACTGAACTATGGATTGAGAGACAGACAAAAAGGTTGATTTATCTCTTCATAAAGTAGCAAGTTTCAAGAATACCCCATCTCCCCACTATGGAAAACGGTAGGTGTGAGCTACTCTCTGTGTTTCCTGGCAAGAAGAGGCTGGTCTTGTACCCAAAACAGAGTGAGGCCAGCTCTGCAGGTGGGACCCCATTACCCTTTTCCCATCTGTCTCGGAGACCCTATCTTCTCTTTCCTCAGTCACCAACAAACCTGGGCCCCCAAATGTGTTTTCACCCCTTTCACAGGGATTCTTTTGTCTTCCTGCTGCTCCCCCACACTAGAGTGACATCCCCATGACAGCGTGTCATCCATTCTCCACCTTGGTCGTGCCGACGGGTCCTATGTACCTTTGTGGCCCAGGATTCTGAAAAGTGTGATTGATTAGCTTTGTGCCAAACCATTCATGTCTTTCTAGTACTAAGATTTTTTAATTAATCATATTGTGACCTTTTTCTTGCTTCAACAAAGATGTCCCATTGATAGTCCTTGTGAAAATGTAACAACAGGAAGGCCACTGCGAGCAGGGCAGGGACAAGTAATTCACCAGCGGTTCACTGGGAAGTAAGCATCTTAGAGGCCACAAGTGAGTATATATAGACACACGGAACAGAGTGTATCAGATGACATGGTGACCCGGGCCCAGAGGTGAGGAAGACACAACTACAGCTCCAGTCTGCCAGCTTGTTTGTACAGTGACACCACGTCCCTTCCCTTCTCATTTTCAGAAGGCAAATCCATGGCCCAGAGCTGGGTGTCTCCCACCTTTCCCAGGAAACAGTAGAGCCAGGGTTGGGACCCAAGGTTACCAAGCAGCTGCACAATACAGCACAAAGAGACATGTTTTTGTTCACTCGCCTGGCAGTCAAGTCATGATGGCGGCATGGGGAGGAATCCCGGGACGGAGCGAGGGGTGGGCTGGCCAAGTGGTGGGATTTCTCCGTGTTGTCTTCTGCCAACCAAGAGAAGCCCTTCAGTGACACATGCAGAGTCATGATTTGTGTGTGGAAATTCTGAAACCTGAGGAGCAAGTGACCTATTTTATTACCC
The DNA here is from genome assembly GCA_004027205.1 of Ctenodactylus gundi. Lineage (NCBI taxonomy): Eukaryota > Metazoa > Chordata > Mammalia > Rodentia > Ctenodactylidae > Ctenodactylus > Ctenodactylus gundi. The sequence continues at coordinate 48,134 of PVKB01002667.1, read as the reverse complement.
AGAATAGGGAACAAAGGAGAAGCCCCTGGGCAGGGCTGATCTGGGAACTTATTAGGAAGAGTGAGGCAAGAGCTGAGCAAAGCCTTTACAATTTCTTCATTTTTAAAGGACACAATAATCCTGCCTGAACTCACAGGAAAAATGAAATGAATTGATTTCAGGATATGACTTTTATAGACAACCAGCGTCTCCCTGATCCCACAAAATACATGCTGAACAAAACTTGTGAGTGTCCACCCTGCCCAGGGTGTCTGGGGTTTCTCAGAAGTGACTCCACTCGGGTTGAGGGCAGGTGCTGGAGTCAGGCCAACACCTCTGGAGTCAGGCCAACACCTCTGGATTGGCGGTTTGGAAATGTCCCAGACTAGCCACAGGGGTCGGTCATCTCTGTCCTTCCAGCCTCAGTTTCCTCATCTGTAAAGTGGGGTCGACACGAGCACATCCTTCCTTGGCTGCTGTGGGATGGGGATTGTAACAGAACTCAGCGCCTGCAGGTATGTGGGACTCGTGAGGTCGCTGTATCTTCTGGAAATTCCTTCCAGTCTTCCCATAAAAAGATGAGGAAACTTCCTGCTTTACCTCCTTCATTACAGAGGACAGGAGGTGAGTGATGTCCCCTGTCTTCTCACCTCCTCTGCCTCCCCGAGTGGAGAATGGAAAGTGATACATTGGAGACTTCAATGTGGAGGGACAGAGAAAAGCTCAGACTTCACACGCCTACACAAATCCCCAAGCTGGAAGTGGGTGCCACGTGGGCTAGGTAAGTAGGGCTTGCTCCGCTGGCTGTCCACCTGCTGGCCCTGATCCAGGAGGGGCGCCTGCTCTGCCTAGGTCAGCTGGCTAGCTCCCAGCAATCGGGGGTCCAGCACCTTATTCCAGGTTCAGGCAAGACAAGATTTCAGGGCAAAGGTGCACACCGAAACAGGGCCACAGATGTAGATGAGGGAGGGCAAGGCAACAGCGAAGAATGGCGGCCCACAGGGCAACCGTGTGGGGCTCAGGCATGCCCCGGGGTGCCGGGAAACGGGCTGGGCTCACATCTCCAGTGGTAGCACTTCCCTGCTGTGAAGCTCTTCCCCAGCCTCAATTTCCTCATCTATAATATGGGCCCACCCGGCCTCTAAGAGGGCTGAGAGGATAGGCTCAAAAAAGAGGGTTAAAGTTACACAGGCCTCGTGTGGAGGTGCTCGGTTGGCAGAGCTTGTGAAGCATGCTGCAGGGTGGGGGCAGGGCAGCCAGGTGAACAGCGCGGGTACAGTTTCCTGCCCTTACTGATCCTGGGAAGCAACGGGGCAGCAGCACTGGCCCAGGGCCAATGAATGTCTTTCCCAAGACAGCCTCCTGGAAGATCAGAAGGCGTGGGCTGGACAAGAGGAGAAGCCCATCTAAGGATGGTACAGGGTGGCAGGCAGGAGACATAGATTAGGAGGCAAGAGAGCAGCAGGTCACCGGCTAGGACTAGATGGTTGTCCCCGCAGGGGCTGCGTGTCCAGAGCAATGGGATAGGCTGGCCCAGGAGCCTACAGGAGGGGGAGGCTGCAGCAACACCTCCCTTCCTTCCAGAAAGGAAGTTTCACACACATAATTACACTTGTCAGGCCAGGAGAGGCACTGGGAACTTTATTTTGTAAGCTAAGTGATATTCTCTGGGCCGAAGCAGTGAATAGAGAAGTGGGTCCAGGGTCTGGGGAGTGGGACCCATCCTGATGGGACAGTGATTTAAATGAGTCTAGCACCAGTGGTAACTGAGCCTCCGGTGACAGCAGGGACAGCTGGCAGCCTTCCCAGGAAAGGGCCTTGGCATTCCCCTGCCGTACACCTCTGCTTTTACTTCCCCTGCTCAGCAAACTCCGCAGGGTGGGGCCTTTGCAAAACCCCACAGACTCCGGAGAAGAAGGAATACATCCGCAGTGTCTCCTGGGCTACCAGAAGGATGGTACTGGGCAAAGGGTCAGTGGAAGGTCTGGAGATAAACAGAATGATCTAGAATATTCTAGACTACAGATAAGAACAAGCCTATGACTACCAACATGGCAGGACAATAGAAAACTACAAACTTATCTGCAGGCACCTTACCGGGCAACTCGCAGTCCAGCATCTCAGCTAGTAATAGGAGCCGCAGCAGGTGCGTAGACTGTACAGGTGAGCACACTGGGTCGGGGGCAGTTAGACGACAAAGGGCAAGTGCACTCAGTGCCAGGCCACGACCTGCTTGTCTACCACTAAGGAAAGTATGGTGTATAATTTCTAAACAATCTTATCAACCTCAAAATCCAGATGTATCACTGAAGCCAGGCTGCTGTCAGTGTGGCATCTCCAAGAATAAGCTAAACAAGAAAGTAAAACGGTTGGGGACCATCACATAAGAAGACAGGACAAGTAAACTCCGACGACCTTAACCTGGTGCCCATGAAAAGCTGGATCTGTGCTTTCTTCTGAGGCAGACAGGGACTTAAAAGATGTGTTTGCAAAATAACAGTGACTCTTGAGCTCACAGGGGTCCAATCCACCACTGAAAGGTGGCATTTCTGCCTTCATACTGTACCTTATCTACAACTTGGGGTCAGATTCCTGCTCCACTCGGCACACGGGCATGTTCAGGGAGTCGCTGTCTGCAGCCGAAGGTTCATTAGCTCTAGATTTACACAACTCCTTCATCTTGGAGCCATCCAGGAGAGAAATGTACAGAGACATTCACCTACCAGTGAGTGCCTGCTGGAAACCCGAGGTCACCCTGGATGTGAACAGAGCCTCAGCAGAAGAGAATGTCCCAAGCAGAGACAATCATCTTACGGAGTCCCGATTGCTCCCTCAAGCCTAAGGGCCACCTTGACAGCCCAAAATGGAGAAAATGATCAACCAGCTTACCCCACCAACTCCGCAACATCAGGTCTGTTCCGTTTGTTCTCATCTAACCATCTGATCTTCTCCATAAGGGCTGTGCCCCTGTAGCCCCTCAAGCTGACGTCCCTTCCCTATCATCCCGTATTTCAACTCTAATTAATCAGCCTCTGCCTCTGTGACACTCCTGGGACACTTTCCTGCTATAATAAGAGCCTGGCCAGGCTGAGTTGAGGCACCCACCTCTTTGCTTCAGAAAGTCCCCCTGTAGTAACAAAACAGCCCATCCAAGGCCCACATAGTGAAGGCAGTGAGACCCCAATTCCACCCTGGCTGCCCTCCCCATCATTCCCCTTGGAAACTTCCCTAGTCAATGTGCAAGAACAAGCAGGGATCCTGGTGGCAGGGATGAGCTTCGGGCAACAATTTTACTTACTGAACTGCGCTTCATGTATTAATGGTGGTAACAGAAGCCACATTTTCATTTGCTATGGGTCTCATTTCTGTAAGCTGTGGGGTATGGTTTTGCCTTGTCTCCTAAAGGCACATTTGACTCACCAAAACCCACAGCAAGGACTTGCCCTTAGAAGGGGGCCTTTCTCCACAGCTGTCGTAAATCAGGTTCTCAGGGCACTTTATGTGTTATTTTGAGCACATCTCCAGCTCTGGGATCCAAAGGACCCTTGTCTCTAATGGGCACCTGAGTGGGGTTCAGAATTGACCAGCTGATTACAAGACGTTCTCCAAGCCCCTCAGCCAGCCCTGGCAGAGCAGCACATGCACAGACAAGGCGCAACAATGCCTGTCCTTGGGCTCCTCAGCTCGTCATGGTGTGGGACCCACACGCTACCCAGTCTGCGTAGCTGCAGCTCGGCCACAGCTCAGTCACCCTGGGGCGCTCCTCACACTGGGCCAGGATCCAGAAGGGCAAGGCATTTTCTCTAAATTTTATGGGAACTTCTAACCAGAAACATCTGGAAACACATGAGACTAAGCTGATGCCTCAGGGTGACTCTCCAGCCCAGCCAGGCCAGGCATTTGCTGTCTGAGCTTGAAATCACTGGCTGCTTGCCCGGCATCCTCCCTTCCAAAATGAGCCTCTCTCCCTCTCTCTACTTTATTCCTCCTTTTATTCCTTCTATCCATCCTTTGCTCCCTCGACTGAACACACCACATTCTTGGTTTCCTTCTCTGGGTGGCTAACCTTCCTGCTCTTTCTCCATGAGATGCTTTCTGGCAGGGGGATAAGGGGGCCACTGTGTGAGGAGGATGGGGGAAGGTGGGCTTCACACGGTGAGGGGAGCTGAGGACGGGCAAGAAGCGTGTTCCGATCCTCGCATTGGTCATTGCCCTGGGATGTCCTGCAGGGTCCTCAAACTCCAAGTGTCGACTCCTCTTCCTGGGTCCCATCTGGGGGAACACCACTGATGTCCACCCATCAGCTCCACCTCATGCTTGAGCGCCCCTCTTGCCATCCTGGCAACCTAGGTACAGACTATAGCACCTCGGTCTAGATGGCAGCTGCCAATCCTGGGTCCCCTCCAGGTCAGGCAGTCCCTCCCATAATGGCTATAACTCCTTCTTGTGCTTTGAGCCCTCACTGAGTCTCCACGGGTTACGTGAGGATTCAGAACACGGGGCCTGGGGCCGGTGCCTGTGTGCCCGGAGGCCCTGGCCTCGCTCGTCCTCTGCAGGCCCTACCCACGCAGGGCTACCTGTGAGTGAGCTGGACCTGTGGCTGCTCGGGAAGTGGCGTGCTTCTTGGACCGAAGGGGCCTGAGCAGGCCTGAGTCCTCCCCCAGGTCTCCTTTCTCATCACTCTCAATTGCCACTCTGCTGTTACCTGCTGTAGGGTTTCCAGACCTTTCTACGTCCTCCAAATGATTTTATTTTATTTTTTTTGTACAGGGGATCAAGCCCAGGGCCTTTGCACCAAGCTATATCCCCAGCCCACTCCCCTTTTTTTATTGTGATTATGAGACAGGCTGTCTCCAACTTGGTAAGCTGCCCAGTCTGGGCTCACTTTTGCAGTACTCCCTCAGCCTCCCAGAATGCTGGGAGTACAGGCTTGCCTCACTGGGCTGCTTACAAATGGTATCTTTAATGACTCTACTCAAGACTACCCCTAGGAGGCTACCAGTCAGATGTTTCCTCCCCTGGGGCTCTGCCAGTGACCATGGCTCATCTCCTCCACAGAGCACAGCATGGCCACGGTTGGTGCCACAGTGAGTGCTAACGGTGCAGCAGACGGCACCACCAGGACAGCTAGTGCTGTGTGCCAAGCATCCTTCTAGGCTCTCATGAAATAACACATTTAATCCCCCCAATCAATCCTGTAAGAGATTTACCATTCCCACATTCTAGATGAGGCAACTGAAGGCCACATAGGCAGCGATTAAAGTCACCAAGCTGGTAGGTGTGCAGCCAGGATTCAAACCACAGCAGCTGGACTCTGGAGCTACTATCTTTTCTCTGTATACCACTGGGCTCCTACCTCAGCTCCCCACGGGGGGACACAGCTTTGCTCATCCTGGCACGCCCCCTTCCCCCATGTTGAGCACCAGGCCCACCCAAGTCTGGGCTCAGCAAATGGCGGGCAGAATTCATGCACACCTGGCAACTTAGCAGTACATCCTGATGAGGCTACGCAGTACCCGTAAGCCCATGCTGCAACATGGTTATGACCCAGAGTTACTATCTGATCACTAGATACTTGCACAACCGCACCTCTGCCAGAGCCGCCGCCTCCAGAGGACTGCTGACTTTTATTTCCCGTTATCTGCCTGTTGTCCCAATTCCTTGCTTTCACTGTACTGTGAAGCTCCTCCGAGACCGGGTGCCAGGCCTTACACATCCTTCTTTTCCCAGGGCATGAGCTGAGTATATACCAGGGAAGGCTGCAGGTGACGGAGTCCCCAGGGTATGAGGGGCAGATAAACAGATAAACCAGAGGCAGCAATGCAAGGTCTAGGGCCTGACTAAGAAATATGGGAGCACTGCAACCCGCCTCATTTCCACCTGTGACAGAACTCAGGACCAAGGTAGAGAGGGAAAGAGTTTGCTGAATGACCTCAGATAAGCCAAACCCTGAGCCTCGGTTTCTACAAAATGGGCCCAGGGTGACACTGAAATTCTACACAGGGCCTGGGATTGCCGGTGCTTCTGGAGGGGCATTGTTCCTAGTCAGAGCAGAGCCTACATGAGACCCCCACCCTGACTCGTCTAAAGATCCTAGGGTTGGAATTTCCTGCAGCAGCTCTGTCCTTCACTACCTTGAAATAATTTTTTATAGTTGAAATACATTCTAAAAAATAATATAAAATGACATGCCTGTAATCCAGGACTTTTGGAGGCTGAGGCAGGAGGACAGAAAGTTTAAAAAGGTCAAGCCTGGGCAACTTACTGATTGTAAATTAATAATAATAAAGGCCTGGGGATGTAGCTCAGCATGCAAGTTTTTAGTTCAGTTCTCTTCACTGAAAAATAATAATTAAAAAAAACCTGTCCAAGCAATCCTGAGTAACAAGACCAAGGCAGGAGGCATTACAATTCCAGACATCAGGCTGTACTATTATTAGTCATAAAAACAATTTGGTACTGGCACAAAAACAGACAGACCAGTGGAAGAGAACTGAGGATGCAGAGACAAACCCAAATACCCTCAAATACTTAATCTTCGATAAAGAGCATACGCTGAAAAAAGGACAGCCTGTTCAACAAATGGTGCTGGGAAAACTGGACATCCACATGCAGAATGAATGTAGTCACACACTTGTCACCATGGACCAAAATCAAAGTGGATCAAAGACCTAGACATTAAAAGTGAAAATACTGAACCTTCTAGAACACAAATATCTAAAAGACATAGATGTAGGCAAAAACTTTCTTAATAAGACACCAAAAGCAAAAGACATTATCCCCCTTATCAACAAATGGGGACACACAGCAAAGAAAATTATCAACACTGTAAAAAGAGAACAAACAGACTGCGAAGAAATATTCACCACCAACACCTCAGATAGGAAGATCACAACCAGAATATAAGGGAACTAAAGAAAAGCTCCCCCCTCCCCAATCCCGGAAATCAAGGATCCTACTGAAAAAGGAGCAAATGAAATGAAGAGGCAGTTCACTCAGGAAGAAGTTCAAATGGCCAATAAATACATGAAAAGATGTTCAATATACCTAGCCATAGGGAAATGCAAATCAAAACAACACTAAGATACCATCTAACTCCAGAGATATTGGCCTATATCAACGACTCAAATAGCAATCAGTGCTGGCGAGGCTGTGGGGAGAAAGGAACCCTCTTGCACTGCTGGTGGGAATGTAAATTGGTACAACCACTACGGAAAGCAGTATGGAGATCTCTCAAAAGACTAGAAATAAATATTCTCTTTGATCCAGCGATACCTCTCCTGGGAATAGTCCCTGAAGAGTTAAAAACAACACATAATAGAGATATATGTATACCCATGTTCACAGCAGCACAATTAACAATAGCTAAAATATGGAAGTCACCAAAATACCCATCAACAGACCAGTGATGCACAAACTGTAGTATTTATACATAATGGAATACTATGCATCTATAAAGTCAAACAGCTTGGAAGCTTTTGTAGGCAAATAGAGAAAACTTGAGACCATCATGCTTAGTGAAGTGAGTCAGAAGCAGAAGGTGAAATATCGAATGGTTTTATCTCACAGAACTTAAAGTGAAAAATAAAGGGAACAGGGGCGGGGGTAGGTTGTCAGAATGGGTAAGGGGTGGACTGAAAGAGCGGGGAAGGTCTTGTTACCTTGACTAGATATGTATGTGCACAAAATGCTCAAGACAAATGTAAATCTTAAAAACTCTAAAATACAAAGGCATGTCTGCTTTCTCAGAGAAGGAAGTCACCCTGCCCGACTGTCAGCAGGGCCAGCCCAGTCACCCTCCTGTGGTTCCTGCAGACAGCAGCAGTGCCCACAAGGTATCTCCTGGCAAATGGCCAGCTGGCAGGAGCCATTCTTCAACCTTTGTGCTTCTAGTCTCAGCACTGTGGCGCAGGATGTGCCATGCTGCCGTCTTCAGGGGATCCAGGGCCAAGAAGGAGGGCCCACACCCCTGGGCAGCCCCCGTGATGTGGGCTGCATGCCCCTTCCTGGGTGGGGTAGGGGGTGGATCATGAGCTCTGGCAGCCGCTGTGGCATCTCCGGGGCTCACCTCACTCCAGATGACTTTTCACACCCACCAATTCCTGTCTTCAAGCTCAGATGCAAAGCTCCCCTTCCCGAGGCAGGAAATACAAGATTGCTAACCCTACAGCCCCAGCACTCTGATAGACTGAGGCAGAATGATCCTTGGAATTCAGTCCGGACAACTTGGTGAGACCGTCTCATCCTGACTCAAAATCGAAAACAAAAATAAAGGCTGGGGATACAGCATCGGATGAAGGCCCTGGGTTCCATCCCAGCCCCACAGAACTGTAAAACTGCAAAAAACAAGGGTGGGGGGAAGCCAACAACCCCTCCCCCCAAAAAAACTGCAAAGAAGATAAGATTACAGGGTCTAATCCATCTTTTTGTGTTTGAATCCTCCTCCTACTACTAAGCTGGGGGGCCATGGGCAAGCTACTTTACCCTTTCTGTGCCTCAGTTTCCTAATCTATAATTTTCCCACCTGGAAGATGAAGGCCTCCTAAGTGGGACACCCTCCTTCAGAGAGCTTTTCCTCAAAGGATCTGGAAAAGTGTGACCCCAGATCATGCATCTAGCAAAACTCAAAGCCTGGACTCAAGCCCTCTCCAGCCACATGCAAGCCACTTCTAACATACGTAACCTTCTAGTTAAAAGACCCGAGGGCAGCACAGCATTTTGAGAAGGGAGTAATACACAGATATGGGAAGGCAGAGTGGGACTTTCAGCTGTGTGACCTTGGGCAAGTCACTTGACGGGTGTGAGTCTCAGTTTCCCTACTGCTAATGAGGCTGGTCATATCTGTGACTCAAAAGTAGAGTGGGGAGATTATATCAAATGATACGTGTAGCACTCAAAGGACAGGCTCTTCTTTATGAACAATGCATCAGGAAAAAAGTATTCAAAAGTAAAAAAATATTAATTGCATGAAGAAAGAAGGGCTCAATCCCTGTATCACTGCAAGTGATCATTTGTGTTGCCATCTCCTGTGATTAGGAAGCTGGCAAGGTCACCAGAAGGAATCTGGGGATTGAGGGCACTAGAGATGACGTCTGCTGCCTAGATACAGCATACGTCCCAGTTACACAGATGTGAGTCTGAGAGTGCTTGGAGAGGAAAACATGCCACAAGGCTCACTTTCTGCCAGGATTCAGTCAAGGGCTGGGGAAAAGCCACCAGGGCAAGGGCCTTACTGCCTTGCTTCTCCCTTGGGTACCCAGATGCCTGGGAGATGCTGGCCTCTGGGCCAACAGAAGATGTGCTACCGGCACAGCCTGGTGCACACCAGAACTCACACACCCTTGGTCAAAACAGGGTGCACCTATAGCTCAGCTCATTCTTTCCTTGCTTGACCCTCCCCCCAACCCCACCACACGTGAGGTGCCACCAGAACAAAGCTTCTGGCCACCAGTGGCTCAACCCATTCCTTGGGGAGACCAAGCGCAGCTCAAGAGTTGCTCTCACTTCCTCCTGCGCTAGGTTAGAAGGGAGACACTGAGGCAAGCTTCGTACCACTGCTGCCGAGTCACTGAAGACTCCATCAAGAGCCCACCTGCTTGCTGCACAGCTGGGCACAGGCGCTCCGTTTCATGCCCAGCTGCCCCCCAGCGCCAGGATGCTAGGGCTACTTAGCCAGTGAGCGAGCCCTGGGAATCATATGAGGACAGAAGTGACCTAGAGAAGGGAGGCGACTATCGGGAGACTAGAGTCGTGCTGGAAATGAACACCCCACCCTGGAGGCCATCAACCCTGAGAGCCGCGAGCTGCCAGCACGCTGGGATGCGCAGATGAGCACGCTGAGACCATGGGGGCTCATCCCTGGGGCTGAGGCTCAGGGCCGGCAGGGAGGGGAATAGGTGTACCTCGGCCACTGCTCAAGCCCCCTTAGAGGACACTGCTCCCACCCTCACAATGAAGCCACGAGAAGCCCTTTGAGTCCGTTTTCGTTACACCCACAGGCCCAGCAAGACTTACTCTCTCAGCCACAGAGAACCACCCACCTGCACAGGCCTGATGATTTGAACCTCGTCTGCACATGAGTTGGGGTTTTGGTTTGCTTACACACCGAGGTTTCTGTTTGGTTTGCCGGCAGGAGTGTCCCCGTTTGGGCTGCACTTGTTGGCAGGGTGGGGTGGCCATGTCTGGGTGGTAGATGATCCTGCTTTGTGCCTCCCAGTCCCCACGAGGGGGGATCACTGGCCGGGGAAAGGACTGGTCAGTGGGTGCTCTTGGGCTTGGGAAGGCGGATGATCTAGTCAGGTGTCAAGGCCCACAATAAACAGAATGGACAGGGGCAGGAGGCAAGGACTGGAAGCGCAGAGAAATCGGCCATGCTTAGGACTGCGTGACACAGTGCGGCAGGCGTGTCCTTGCCACCGATGACCCCGAGACAGCTGCAGAAGAGCCTCTGAATTTCTTAGCCACCTGACAGCTGTGACCCAGGAGCTGGGAGGACCCTTCTGAGAACTGCTGAGCCTCCTGTTGGCTCCGAGGTGGCCTTGGCCACTCCTCAGCCTGTTTTCTCCCATAGCAGTCATGGATACATGAGCATGTGAGTTCTACAGTGGGAACACACGTCGGGAACACACGTGGGTGCCCCCCCCATCTGCCTCTGGCCCGAGTCTCCTCCTCTGGGCAAGTCCCTCAGCCACCTGCTCTGTGCTTGGTGCCACCTGCGTCCCAGACACTCTACTATTACTACACAGAACCACAGGAAGCTGTTTCACACCTTTTGAACCCCATGAGCTCCTGGTTGCACCTACCCCTCCCTGCCTATACTAGCGTAGAAAAATTTCGTAAATGGTGAACAGCAGTCTCAGCAGCTAGCACTCACTGAGCCCCTGCTAGAGCCTCGCCCTGCAGCAAATGTTCTGTGTGGCTTATTTCAGTGACAATCCTGGAACATCCCTCTAGCAGGCAAAGCCCATATGGACAGAGAAGTAACTGGTCACAGGTCACACAGTGAGAAATGAGACGGAATTCCACTCCTGGCAGGGTGGCTCCTCTCAAAAAAGAGAGGAATATCTTTTGGGGATGGGGAGGAAAGCTTGCAGAATCTACTGGAAGCAGACCAGTGAGTGCAAGACCAGACAGACATAGGCCTTGCGGCTGTCTTTGTTCTGAGGGTGGCTCTACTGTCCTAACAGTAGCAGGCTAGGTAGGCGACAGGGTGTCTGTCTGCCGCCAGGTTCATGCTACTGTGAGCTCCCAGCCTTAGGGGCAAGTGGAAAGCAGGGAACTGAGTGTGCAACACCCCCCCCCCCCCCGCCCCCTGCAACACAGCAGCCTGGCACAGCCAGAGCGAGGCCTGGCCTCACGCCTCCATGGCCCCTGCTTGCCAGGCACTTGGTCATCCTTCTCAACCAACTCTGTGTAGAACTTCCCCCTGCTCCCTAGTCAGCTTCCTGTTGCTGTGACCAAATACCTGACCCAAAGCAGGCACTTTAAAGAAGGAAAATGACTTCTGACTTGTGGTTTCAGAGGTTTCTGTCTGTGGTCAGCTGGCGGGGGTGCAGAAAGAAACATCACAGTGGAAGGGCGTGGCGGAGGACAGGTGCCCACCTCATGGCAGCCAGGAAGCAGAGAGAGAGCACAAGGGTCTGCAGACCAGCTACTCCCCTCAAGTTCACACCCTCATGATCCACCTCCTGCAAGCAGTCCCCACCTCTTGTTTTCATCACTTACCCATAATGCTCCCAAATCATGACCTCATCAGTGACTCATGCCATGATGAAGTCAGAGCCCTCACAGTCCAGTCACTTCTGCAGGCCTCACCTCTGAACACTGCTGTCCTGGGGCTCAAGCCCTCGGTACAAGTCTGTCAGGGGATATTTAATACTTAAACCACAGCTTCCCTGTCCATCGGCTCTTCTGGTCATGGGTCTGTTCCTCAGCGTCACTCAGCCTCTTTGCCTCTGTTTCTGTCTCTTTCTTTCCCCCTTTTCTTGCTTGGGACAGCTCTTAAAACCACATGAACGGTAGTAATTGGAGGTAATGACCAAAGGAAAAATTGCCCCGCTCCCTCCAAGTCTCTCTGGCTCAAGTCTTAGTTCTGCTGGCATTACACTATTTCCGGAGCCACGCTTTTTCCATCCAGTGGCAAACTAGAAATGTCACCACTTTACATGACCCCTGAAGATAGGAGGACAAGGCTGCCATCTGCCCGGACTGTCCCCTCTCTGTCAACTCCTCCATCACTCTCTTAATGGCTTTTTCTTCCTTCCCTGTCCTCCAATAATGGTAAGAGCTGGGGCCTGGGTGGAAAGGGTAGGGCAAGCCTCCCTGGATAGGAAGGAAGCTTCTGGCATTGTGTCACTGAGCTGGGGACTTCAAGGGTCTCCACTGTTATCTGTAGAGAAACATGGATGGGCATACTGGAGCCCATGAAGAGTAGAAGCTGGCAAAATGCAGAACTTTGTGCAGAACCAGCTATGTATCACCAGTGGGACCCTGGATGCAAGCACAGCCTTGGGAGTGTGGTCCCCTGTGTCTCAGGTTCCTAGTTCAACTGTCTCTTCTGTGTTTCTTAAGAAAAAAGAACTCACAGAGGATGTGTACAACCCTGGTCCTTTTTATTTTTTCCAAGGAGGAGTGTGGAGTTGAAGGTGGTTTGACCATGGCAGATGCTTCTGAATGGTGAACAGAAGCTGCGTGTGCCGGTGTGTTACTGGTCACGGGCACGGATGGCTGGCTCTTCTCTTTTTGTCTGAAATCTTTACAGTTCCTCAGAATTCTGTTTCATAGTTGTCACAGCTTTGGGTGAATTTTGAAACCAGCCCTGATGAGACATGCAAATCAGTTTCTGCGGAAGGAGTCTGAAAAGTGACTGATTACTCTTAATTATTTCTAAAGGAACCACTTGCCTAATTAGAGGTGCAGCCCAGGAGAGACAAAATAATCTCTTGAGGGACAGCAGGGAGGAGTCACAGTTCTTTTTATTATTGTTGTTTTTAAAAGTCATGCTACATCTAGAAGCCATCAAGTCTTCACTACTGAGCTCCAGCCTCACATTCCAGGAGGCATGGCGGCTGGCAGGGACCCGCCTCTTCCTCCACGGTGCCTGGCAGACCCCATCAGGCTCCCTCCCTCACCGCGTCTCCCCTGGCCCTGCCCCTGTCTGTCCTTTCCCCCTCCTGAATCCACAGACTCCATGAGATCAAGCAGTTTATTTGCTGTTATTTCATTTCAACTTGCACACTGCTGGGGACACAACAGATGCTCAATAAATGCGTGCTGCTTGAAAGAGAGTGGAAAAGGAAGTATTCCCTGTGATTCTGAGTGTACAGTCCAGTCTAAAATAGACTACAAAGGTACCTCATTAACTCATTCATTTAGGACTATCACAGCATGCTGGCAGTGGCCCGGCTGGTCCAGTCTTGTCACTTCACGCCACTGTCAGACAAGGCACTATTCCAAGGCTTGCTGCCTGTACTTTCTGTAAGCCAACCGGCCTACCACCTGGCGCTACTGTCTGCGTTGCTGGGCTCGCAGGAGTGACTTTCTGCTTGGGTCAGTTTAACTTCAGTCCCCTCAGCAGCCAGACAGTTTCTGAGTTTTGCTGACTGCTCTCGACAAGATCAACACATCCACTGCTCCTCAAAAGCCTGGAAGGGATGAGCTGGGAGCACGGAAGGTCTTAGGTGTATGAAACCTCATTTGAACATTCAAGGCCTCACCTACTCCCAGGGATCGGCACAGCTTCTAATACTGTAATATGTCATTGTCATGAAGACACTATCACGTCATGGTAAGTGGTTAAAGACCTGTTTCCGTCCAGACCTTAGATACCCACCTGTTTCCAATTACACTGGCAGTTTGGTGGGTCAGGAAAAATACCGAGTGGGCAAAGTCATCTTTCTAGCAACCATATGACGTGCCTTAGGCAAGTCCCTAATGTCCTTTATTTCATCCATCAGAATTTACCTGCCTACATACTAATAATCTCCCAGGACCCTGAATTCTGCTAGACAATGAGACGTATCAAGCGTAACAGATGATGTATTTAAATCCTTGGTTCAGGAGAGTCTTGACAGCATCCCGCTAGTAGTAGTCTCAGTCCCACCACAAACTTACAGCAGTCTTCAAGGCTACATGAACCCTGGCATACCCCATCCCCACCTATTCTACCAAGCTACCACGGTGGCCCCTTTCAAAAATCCCCATTCTGAGTAGGGTACCTGCACGCCCTGTCTGGGAGGAGATATAAGCAGAGAAAGGTCTCTCATGTTTTCTAAATCCCAGTGACCACCGACACAGAGATTCTGCTGCATGTTTTGTGGAAGGGGTTGATCTTTAGTTTGCAGTACCAGGTACCAATTCAGGCTTCTGATTCATACCACAGCCTTTCAATTATACACCCCTGAGTTTTCCATGTTTCTCTTAGAACATGCTGTGGGGCAGATCCAGAGATCCAGGGTCTACTTCCAGCTGAGCTCTGCACCTGGGGATGCTGTGGTCCTCCCTAGTCAGCAGAGCCCATCCCAAACCTAACCTCTAGATGTTCTGTCAGAAAAAAGAAAATCTAGCTGATGTGGTACTGCATGCCTGTAATTCCAGCTATTCTTGGGGCAGAGGCAGGAGGGTCACAAATTTGAGGGCTACCTGAGAAATTTAGGGAGAATCAAAAATACAAATAAATACAAATGAGTAAATAATCAGGTTAGGCAATGTACCCAGGTTTAATGCCTACTACCACAAAAATAAAAACAAATAAAAGGCCAGACACAGTGAGGCATGCCTGTAATCCCAACCTTTTGGATGGCCGAGGCAGGAGGATCATGAGTTCAAGCCCAACCTGAACAACTCCATGCCTTAGCAAGACCCTGTCTCAAAATAAAACAAAACCAAAACAAACAAAAAAAAAAAAAGAGCTAGACATGTAGCTTGGCGCAAAGGCCTTGGGTTAAATCCACACATATGTGTACTCTCTCACACAAACACACACAAAGAAAGAAAATACCTTAGAACTCTGAAGCTAGAGCCAACGACTAGACAGACTCTGACGACATATTTTGCTAAGGATTCTAGACGAGGCACTCAGAAGTCCTTAGGAAACAGGCGACTGTGTCTCTGCTGTACAGGAAGGAGTGTATTTGCTGTCTGCCCTGCAGTCTGTTGACTGAGGTCTGGCTTAGCATGCCTTCACCACAGGTATTGCTCCTGTCATCAACCTTACTCCTCTGGCTTATGCTATGGACACAGAGGGATCTATCCCTGGAGTCCAGGTATAGCAGTAGTGCAGGTGATAACACAGCTGAGACAGGGCAGCAGGTAAGCTGACCCACACATTGTTCCCACTGGCCTTCCAAAGCCATGCAGTAGACCTTATATTGTGCTGCTTCAATCTGGTGAGGTAAACCTGACCAGGAGATGGACCAGGGCCTGTGGCGGTGAGACCCTGCCCAGCCTCCACCCCCTCCAAGGAGACCAGTCCCTGCACCTAGCAGGCGGTGAGAACTCAAGCGTATACAGAAAGACCGGGGCTGGAGAGTAGGCTCTGCTGCATAATAGTTGTGGGACCCAGAGCAAGAGACCAAACTTTCCTAAACCCTATGACTCACTGGTCAAGTGGGGACAATTGTGCCTCCTTCCCAGGGTCATGAGCACCAGAGGGGAAAACACATCCAGCCGCTTTGTGTAGTGCTGGGAGGCAAAGGGGAGGCACACTCAATTAAAATAATTAACAGCTGTACTGTGGTACAGTCTATGCTTCTGCATTAGAAAGGAGCTTCAGAACTGATGTATCCAATTTACAGCTAGGGAAACAGAGGCCCAGAGAGGACATTTGAGGTCATACAGCCCAGACAGCATGGCTGGGAGGCAGAACCTGGTCTCCACACATCTGCTGTCCAGTTCTGGCACCACAGCCTGCTCCTCAAGCAAATGTTTATCTTCAATCTACAAAGGAAGAAAACTGCAAGAACAACCCGAACGCAACTCACACTACCCTGAGGGCACCACGGCTATCACTGACCCTTCCCCATGTCCTGAGGAAGGTACCACCACCACCACCTGCATCTTAAGGTAAAGAGTCAAGGCTCGGGGAGATGAGGTACTTGCCCACGGTCACACAGCCACAAGGAGAACAAGTCAACCCTGCTGAGCTACAGTCAGAACCTGGGATCCCAACGCTGACACTTCACGAACCTTTGTCTCCAAGGCCCCAGAATATCAGGGAGAGCAAGATCTCTGGGTTGCTTTATACAAAGCCTTGACAGAGTGAGCAGAACACAACCCAAAACAAAAACAGTACATGACTTAATATAGACTACCACATTGGTGGAGTGTGAGGACATCCAAAATACTGCGTGGGATATTATTATACTACACATCATTCGTTTTTCTATCTGAAGTCAGTAGCAATTGATGTCCTGTGTTCTATCTGCCCACCCTACTTGCTTGTTCCCTTAGGGGGGACTCTCAAGATGGGTTGCAGCTCATCTCCAAGGCTCTCTAAGGCAGCCCTACAGGGAAGGGTAGGGCTAGGCAAGTCCTTCCTGTCCTGAGCACACAGCAGGCAGGAAGCACACACTGAGGCCCTGGAGGGGAACGTGTACGCCTGAAGACAGGTCTCTGCCTTCTTGAACTCTGGCAGCTGGTCCTAAACCAGAGGGAACAAATGTCTCCATGTCCTTAGACAATGACATAGCAGACAGCCTCCCAGAGACGGGCCTAGCCTGCTGTGTAGGAAGAGGCTGGGGTCCTGGAGGAAGTGGAGCCTGTGCATCACCCTAACATTGGGGGCAGCCATGGCACCCCTCCTAGATGGCCCCGGGGCCAGCACATCCACCCTGCTACGCTTTAACTCTTCATCCTGAAGAATCCTTGCGATAAACAAGGTCCCAGTTACTACCAGGGTGCCTGTAACTCAGAAAGTGCTGACATGCCCACCACTCATTTGCCCTGAAGTAGGTAGGAGCTTGAACAGCACTTCTTAAGATTAAAAAGGAACTATGAATAGACTGTTATGCTGTATCTGCAGCCTGGGCTCCAATTAATGACAGGAACCCTATATTCCTGTCGGCCTGGAGCCAGTGTGCTTGCTCTCTCTCTCTCTCTCTCTCTCTCTCTCTCTCTCTCTCTCTCTCTCTCTCTCTCTCTGGAGAACCATGAATGCATGGTCTGTTGCCTTTTAGAATTTTGGCTGCTGTCAGGGGGTCACCAGAGATTCAGCTGATGAGAGAGATAGGATTTTCCAACATGGAAGCCAACCCAGTATTTCATCACTTGATCCCTTTATCCAGAAAGAGGTGCTGCTACCACTTCAAAGGCTTGGGGGCCCAGGTCTCAGCTCCAGGCCACAAAGCTGCACTTAGGCTGAAGGATGGGATGAGGTCTGTTGGCTTAGGAGGCATCACTGGGGGGTGTCTGGGTCTGGGTCCTTCCTGTTCTGGAACCAGTGAAGAGCAGCCAGAGCCCTGTCACCAGTCTGTAGCTCAGCCCATAGGCAGGCAGAGGACGCTAGGCTCACAGACATTCCCCATTCTGTACCCTGATCTTGGCGCATGTTGGTCCCCCCGTACTAGGTTCCAGGTACCCGGAAAATTGGGGAACAGTTTCTGGTGGAAGGTCACCTTCCACATCTCGCTGCTCCAGGTTTTCTGATCCCTGTCCTGTTCCTCCCTGTCATGTTTAACTGAGACACGGCAGTAATGAGGGTCACATCTCCTCAAGGCTTGTCCACAGGATTGAAACGTTTCATTAAGGAGCTCCTAGGAGACCAGCCACATTTGTCTTTCAAGTGTGGCACCTGCCTGCTTGGTAGGTAGGCTGGCTCAGCGGCAGCCCTGGGTGGCACAGCACATGGGGGATGCCATCAGGTTCAGTTCTAGAGTAGTAGTTACAACCTGTATAGAGGGTGGGGGCGAAGGGAGTTGGCCCAGCTAACATTCCCCCAAAGGGATGGCAGGTAACAGGACTGTTGAGAAAACACTCCTCCTGCCTATTTTTTTTTTTTTTTTGGTACTATTAAAACCAGGGTCTTTGCACTAAGTTTCATTCCCAGACCTTTATTTTTTATTTCCAGTGAGGGTCTTGCCTGGGTGCTAAACTGCCCGGCTGGGCTTGAACTTGCCTCAACCTCCAAGAGTTCTGGGGCTCCAGGTATGCACCATCATGCCTGTCTAGAAACACATCTATTAAAACATTAATTCTCCATTACTAAAACACTGCCACACTGCGTGATGCAGTCTGGTAGGTCGCGTCACAGCCACGCAGTCGCCCGTGCCTGCAGTTTCTAACCCCAGCAGTGGGCATTAAGGAGAAAGTCTGTGCTCACCCGCAGGTTGAACAGGGCAATACTGCAGGCGCCACAGAGAAGCAGGGAGGCCCACCAGAGACGGGCACTACTCCACACTCCAAACCCCTAGGGTTAAATCTGGGGCCAGCCAAGAATGGGCTGCGTGACCTCAAGCAAGTCACTACCCTTCTCTGTGGCAAAGTTTTGCCATATGCTAAATGGGAATAAAAATGGAAACTTCAAGTCCTGAGACTGCAGCCATGGGATGGGCATCTGGTGCCCGATGAGGTCCTTTCACGTGGGCAGTGCTCAGTAAAGATGGGCTCTGAGGAACAGGAATGCCACCAGTTGTGGTGCGGGCACCGTGGGGGTACATGGAGTGGGCACCCAACAGCAGCTCCTGGCTCTGCATCTGGGCGACTGCCTGGCACTGAAGCTTGCCATCGTGGGACCTATGACCATCCTTGCAGAATGGCTGGTGATTGGCCATGAGGCTCAGAAGCCCAGAGGATCCTTTTGAGGACTTACAGAAGGAAGAAAGCTTTGAAGTCCTTTTCTTCTAAATGACCTGGGGCAGTGGGATAGTCCTGGTACCAGCTTTCCTGCATTCCTGGAGAATGAGCCCCTGTAGTCAGGGGGGCAAGGGCTCCAGTGACAAGCTCCCTACCCCCAGTCCACCCCCAGTCATGGCTGGCTTCGAAGACAGCAGGGAACCATGGGACAAGGAACATGGGTGTCCCGGTAGCTAAAATTTCAGCCAACTGAGATCTACCTCAGATCCTGACTTCCAGATGAAAGACAGGCATCTGCATGGTGTTAAGCCACTATGTTTGTGGTGATTTGTTACAGCAATTACCGGAAACCCAAAAGGCTCCAGATGTTTCCTCCACCTTCTAAGGCAACTTTTGGGAGCCCTGGGGGGCCATCCTTGTGCCACTCCCCACCCTGTCCTGCTGGGCACAGTTCTGTCCACATTTACTCTCATTCCCCTCGTCAGCAAGCTTTGAGAACGCTCCTTAAGTTGGTTCCTGCCCTGGATAGTGGGGACAGATACCACAGTGAAGAGGACAGATGGTCGCCTGTCCTCAGTGGCTCAGGGCCAACAGCACACACAGATCTTCAGCAGAAATTTACAGGAAATGGTAACAGACATGGATTAATGATGCTTACTCTGAGCCGGCTCTGCGCCAGCCTGTGTGTATACTGACTTACTACTCGTAAGCACACGTGAGGAAAGTACCGCCAGCATCCCTCTTATACAGGTGAGAAAACTGAGCACAGAGCACTGCAGCCGCATGCCCAAAGTCACACAGTGAGATAGCGGTGGACTAAATCAGAAGTCCAAACGGCATGGGCTTCCAGGACAGGAGGTTTGCTGCCAGCCTGCTCCTATGAGGTTCCAGTGGTGCTGATGACAGGAGGTGGAGCTTCTCCTACACTCCACCCACCCTGCCCCTTTGTCCCCACCAATTCCTGGCCCTTGGAAGAACAGTCTTCAACTAAACCAGTCCCTGGTACCAGACAGATCGGAACCCCTGGAAACTACACTACATCCGAAAGTAGAGTGGGTCAGTCCTGGGGAGGACGGAAGGTGTGACCGTGGTGGCTGGGGTTTCTCACTGGCAAGTCGCCATTTAAGGCAGGCATCTGTGATGCTGGCTCTGGGGCCTGACCAAGAAGTCTGTGAGAGACAAATATAGTCCCAGATCCCCTTCCTGTCCCTGTGCAAAAACAAACAGCCTCAGATCCATCGAGCCTGGGGCTTGGGCTGACTTTGCTGGAGTTTGGCACAAACTCCACACCCACTGGAGCTGAGCCAAGCCTGCTGACAGTTCATTCTCTGTGAGCTGATCCGAAGTCGTGGTGTGCTCAAGAATTCACAGGGTCATGCCTGCTCAAAGGGGGCCAGGCACGACACACGTGGGCTCACTTCTTCTTTCAGCAAGAGCCTGCATCCCTAGAACACAGGCACCCCAGAGCAGTGCTCCCTGGGACTTCCTGTTGGGGTCAGGGAACAAGAGGAGCAAAAGCCTTGGGTGGGGCAGGGCTCCTGGGGGCAGGACCCCAGCAGCCCCAGGCCCGGACTCATGGCCTCCCTCTGCGCCACACTAGCTGCGTGACCTTCCATAAGCTTCTCACCTCTTCTATGCCGAAGTTTCCATAGTTTCCTTGTTCCATAAAGTAAGGAACAAGGACAGCACATGGGTTAGCAGGGAGGTCTAAGATATAATATAAAGCTTAGCTTCGCTTGGCAGCTGGCATCGAGTTACCACATGGTTAGGTCTCCTGGTCTTACCTTAAACCCTCCTGTGGCTCTGAGGAGAGACTATGACTGTCCCCATTTTCCTGGTGAGAAATATGAGGGCAGACCCTCCCTCAGTCTCCTAGCAAGCTGAGGTCTCACAGCCAGGTCAGAGTGGGGTTTCCCCACAGCTCCACCTCCGGATGAGCCTGTGTGGCATGTGCATTTAAACTCCTGAGTTCTGGCCAAGGTCACTGAAACTGAATACTCTGTGAGAAAGGACCGTTGTCAGGCTCCCCACCACAGGCCTTTTGTGATACTGGCATCAAGCCCATGGCCTAGTCCCGGAGCTACACCCTCCACCCCTGTTTATGTTTGACTTATGACAGGGTCTTGTGATGTCACTAAGTCACCTAGGCTGGGCTTGAACTCATGATCCTCTTGTCTCAGTCTTCCATGTGCTGAGATGATAGGCCTGTGCCACAGAATCCAGCTACCATACAAATTTTACAGATGAGGAAACTGAGGCACAGAGCTGGCGGTGGACCTAGAGTGGGATCCCGGGTAGTGCCTGAGTCTCAGCCCCGTGCCGCACCTGGAGCCCGTCCTATGCTGCGCTAGGCTGAGTGCTACATGCCTGCTGTGACCCGCTTGGGTTGCTGTGTGCTCGTGCTCACAGGAGCCGTGGATGCTCAGCCAGGTCAATGACAAGAAACTGCATGTCTCCCAGGGTTCATTACTGTCACTGTCACTGTTATCACCAAAGCCAACTCCAATCCTCACACTTAGCAAGCACTTTTTATATTTTAAGGCCCCTGCCAGGCATCAGCCCCTCTGACCTTCAACCCCAGCCTGACAGCTACCAGACCAGAAGAGACAATCTGCCCAGTCTGCAGACAGTGACATAGCTCGGGCTATGGGTATCTACTGGCAGGTGAGGTTGGCACTCAGCTTGACAATTTCCCAGGCTGGAAACTCTTCCTGGTGCCTCCATCTGGTGCCTCTTTAGTGAGAAAGGAAGCTGGGAGCGCCCTCCCTCCCAAAAAGCGGCATGCCTTAGGAATGGGGCTCTCTCAGTAGACCTCTCCCTGGGCCTCTTCTCATGTGCTTTGACCTTTAAGATATATATGAACACCTGTGGCCACAGGCACCCAATATAGGACATGGAACAATGGAGTAGGCAACGCTCCAAGCTGGGCGCTGTGCTGCCCATGAAGCATCTTTCCAGCTCACGACAGTGGAGGCGGCTGTTCCTATAGCAGCTTGGAAGTGACTCCCTGCCCACTTTCCTGCCCCCGGGA
Source organism: Ctenodactylus gundi (assembly GCA_004027205.1). Lineage (NCBI taxonomy): Eukaryota > Metazoa > Chordata > Mammalia > Rodentia > Ctenodactylidae > Ctenodactylus > Ctenodactylus gundi. Next base: position 26,335 of record PVKB01002667.1, on the reverse strand, counting down.
GGATCCACTAACAGAAGGGATGCGGAGGGCCCAACAGGAGCGGCTGGCAAAAATGCAGCCAACACACCTCCAAGCCTGGACCTCAGTGCTGCTGCTGTGGATCCTCAGACAGCCTGCACTACTACCCGCAGAAGCTGGTGCGGACCAGGAGCTCTCCAGCGACCCCTGCGTGAGTCTGATCTTCAGCACCCTACATGATTAGGAGGAAGCCTCACAGAACAAAACAAATGTCCCAGTGAGGACCAGATCTCAGGAAACAGGGCCACAGCCAGGCGTGAGCATCTGCTCCTACCTTTCACCTCTGCCGGAAGTGAGCTGTGCAGGGTGCGGTTTCAGATCCCCAACCTTCAGACGGAGCCGAGTTCAAGTTTTTCTACATTTCACATACACACATCAGAACAGGTGATTCCTACCAAGGTTTTGTAGGTACATCTGTGACACTAACAGCGGGCAAAGCCAGGTAAACGATGCCCAAGGGACTTCCCAAGGGATGTTCATTCTCAGGACAGACACTGTCATCACTTGGTTTCCAGCTGTGAGGGTACCACCTCTCAAGTCCTCACACAGACACCCACTGTCTCCTCCTGGTTAAAGCATGTGAGAAAGTCAGGCCCGGTGGAATCCTCAGGCAGAGCTAAGTGCCTCAGCCACATCTACACTTATGGGACTGTGAGGAGGGCACAGGTAGAAGTGACCATGGCCTGGCCTGTGCCTGATGAGGCCCTTGCCCAGGATGGTGCCATGGGAGCGCTCCCATCTGCCCCTGCAGTGACCCGCAGATCCTCCAGCAGGCTCCACAGGCTGCCCCTCTCCCTGTGTGCCTCAGACCGCCGCATGCGTGAGGGGCTGAAGTTAAAACAAATCTCCCTCAGGGCCCCGGACAGGGAAGTGATGGGGGCCGCTCACAGATCGTCCCCGAAAATACCAAGCCCTTGTCCAGGCCAAAGAAGGCTTTAAGCGACCCCGACTTGAGGGTCTTTGAGAACCACCCAGCAAACTGTACCACCCGATAAATCAGGAGAAATGCCTCCATCCAGTGAGCTTGGGAGGAGGCGGCACTGATGAGAGGGGACGCTCAAGGAATCATGATGTCTGCTGCAAGCATCTACTCTAAGTCGGAGTACCTGGGGATGGGCACGGAAGCCTTGGCTGGCCAGGATCCACCTCGGTGGCTGGTTCTGAGGATTCAGAGCCAGTGCAGGCAGCCGGTCAGCTCAGCCTCTTCACATCAAATGCTCCCTCTGGGGCTAGAGGTCAATAGTTGGGACAAGATGGCTACCTGGGCTCAGGAATCCAGCAGACCTGGATTTTGATCTTCTCTACTAGCCTCCTCCTAGCTGTGTGACCCTGGATTGTTACTTCACCTCTCTGGTCCCTAATCTCCAAGTCCATAAATAGGGAGTAGTGTGCAGAGGCACAGCTGCTAGGAGTATTACAACAGGCACCCAGCAGAGACACCATTAAAGTCAACCACAAGACGACCCACAGCTGGCCTCAGCTCCTGCCTAGGAGGCTCCTAATAGTAGTAGCCACTTCGAAGAACCCAAATTCCACAGCTTCAGTAAAGCCTTCCCATAGTGCCCTGCACACAGTCACGGCCTGCTGACTGTAGCACTCAGGGTGCCTCTTCCATCCTGACTCCGTCCCAGCCATACCTCCAACTTCTGCTCTGTGTCCCGCCTCTCCCGGAAATACCCCTTCCTTCCCACACCTGGCACCCACCACCCCGACCTTCCCCCACCATGACTCCTTTGTGGTCACAGGTCACGGCGACAGAAAAGGCAGAAAATTTCAAGGAAGCCGCCTCTGTCCCTGGAAGCCCCTTGTTACAGCCAGACAATAACAAAACATTGAGGTTCAGGTGGACCCTGAGCCAAGAGTCGCAGGTCCAGCTGGGCATGCATGTCTTTCTTTAAATTTCCAAACCTCCCTCGTCTTCAGAACGCCCGGCGGTCCCCTCCACTTCACCCGCTGAGATCCTTTCTGATTTTGCCCATCCAGCACTGCTTTAAGAAGTCGCTGCACAAGGCCGAGAGGAGGATAAAACTCTCACTTCCCACGCCTGCCGCCCCTCAGTATGGATTCCATTATGAGTTGGCTGACATGGTCCTTGGACCCTTCCCAGGATTCACCGGGAAATCAACACAAAGGGCATCTAAAAACATGAGCCTGTCTCTTTATTCACTGTGGAATTAAATGGGGTCATTTCTAATGTCATTATTACTACTGCCATGGGACATCCCACTCCAGGCTTTAGAATGAAGGTACTACAGAACAGATCAAAACCCCAGTGTGGCTCTGCCAAGTCAACCCTTCTCTGTCTAGTATTGAAAGCCTTTGCTATCTGGATACGGAACCTATTCACAGGGTGTCTCAGTGGGGCAAGAAGGGGTGGGGAGCCCTTATGAAAGGAAACACAAGCAGGATCCAATCCATGGGGGCGCGGGCTGGGCGCTGGCTTGAAAGGGACATATCAAAAGGCACGCGGGGGCATCTCAGGAAGCGTGTCCCATGGACATATGCAACTGGCATTGGCTGCATTTACTGAGCATGACACAGCACAGATGCTCTGAGGAAGATGTGAGAATGGCCCTCCCGGTGCCCAAACGCAATCCTCAGTGATTAACGAGGTATTAAAATGTAATTTCCAGCGGAGGTGCCAAGGCCGCAGGGGAACACGCAATCCGGAGGTCTGGACTGATGGGCCGTAGGCTTCGTGATGGGGGGGCCAAGGGCCAGGGAATCTGCCTTCTAACCACACCAAAAAATCCTACACAGCCTCACTCACTTTAGGCATAAAAGGGTTGTTTTTAGGAGACGGGCAAAGACATTTCAGAAAGGTTTGCTGGACAGAGCTGCCCAAATGCCCAGGAGGGAAACTGGCAGGGTAACCCCTTCGTCCTTTTCTTTCTTTGCAGTGCTGGGGATGGGACCTAGCGCCTCCACTCTGAGCCATATCCCCCACCCTTGTTACTTTCATTATTTTGAGACTGTCTCTCGCTAAGTTGCTAAATTACCCTGGCTGGGCTCAACTTTGCAATCTTCCTCCCTCTGCTTCCTAGAGTTCTGGGATTACAGGTGTGTGCTACCACGAGCATCTGCCTCCTTTACCGTAAATGAGGTGCTTTAGAATCTCTTAAGAACTTAATATATGCACCCATGATGTTTTAAGGCTGCATTTACCCACCAGGTTAGAGACCAAAACCTGTGACTTACCTACAGATTAGGACAGCAAAGGACAGGAAGCCTGAGGAGCAGGACCAGATGGGGCCTTGCTCAAGGGAGAGCTGGCAGGAGCCTCCCTTGGGCCTGGCCAGGCAGGAGTCGCCCACGGGACCAATGATAAGTTGACAAGCCCTGTGGGCGGCAGAAGGAGCTAAGGAACACGGTGGGAGCCACAGCCAGAATGACGTCTCCGAAGAGGAGCAGAGGGAGGCACTAGGCATCAGGGAGCGGAAGAAAGGGCCAGAAAAGAACGACTGGATTCGTCTGCCATGTCGACAGAGCTAGCAGCACCTCGAGACACGTCAGAGCGCAGGATTTTCTGGTGTCTTTCTTCCCCCAGAACTCCTCATTCTGTAATCCCCAGGGTGAGAAGCAGCCAGCCTGGCCCTTCCCCGCTGAGTGACAGGCAGCTAAGGGAGCGCTAAGAGGCGGGATTTCACCGAAAACTGCTAACAACAGCTTTCCTGAACTACCATCTCATTCCCGGAAAGTGTACTCATCATTGGTTTGTGCTGGGGGCGTAGCTCAATGACTGGAGTGCTTGCCTAGCAAGCCCAAGGCCCTGGGTGTGAGAGGCAGCTGAGATAGGAGGACTGCTGTGAGCTCTAGGCCAGTCGAGGCTACACACTGAGTTTCAGAACTAGCCTGGATTACAGATGGAGACTCTGTCTCAAAAACAAACATAGTTTTCAGCTTTTACTACTTCAAAAAGAAACCTATCCCTCTCACCCCCCACCTTGGCCCTCTCGCTGTCCCTATTCCAGCCCTAAGTGACCACTCATCTCTACTGTCTATGGATTTGCCCATTCTGGACACCTCGTGGAAACAGAATCATACAATACAGTCACAGGTGTATGTATTCTATCCCATCCTGGTGCCCTAATTGGGTGTGCCTTAATCTTGGATCCAGGATCACTGACCCCAACTCCCTGCCCTGTGACCTTTCCCTTTCCCTACATTCACCACTTGATCATCTCCTCCCATGAAGGGCAGACATTAAGAGACTTCCAGAATGAACGTCACAATCTTTTCAACCAGTGCACACACTGGAGATGCCAAGGGGTACCTGTCTGCTGGAGATGGCAGTGCTGATCCTTATACAGCAGGAGTAAGAGTACACCCGTCCAAAAAAAAAAAAAAAATGGCATGGGTAGCATTTCAAAAGGATGTCTCTAAAAAGCCAAGCTGGTGGTTTTCTGGGGATAGATCTCTCTAGAAGAGGGCCCAGTTGGCCTCATGTGGCCCTAGAGATGGTGAGAACAGCTGGAGTCGGGTGGGGTAAGAGGGAGTGTACAGGGAGATGTGGCCTTGGGTGACGGAGCAGTGGCACCTACTGAGTACCTTCCAGGTTTTGCCAGCAACAAGGTCACCAGTGCACATCAAACGGTCATGGCTCCTCCTCACAGGATCCTGGCAGAGATGGACGTCCACCATTGTGCCAAAGAAAGGGAAGCCAGAGAGTGGGTCCAATGCCATATAGCTAGAGACGCCTGTCACCACCCCTGTTCCCAGCTCACCGCCTAGGAAGCAGGCATAACCTTCACCAGCCCCACTTCCAGGTGAGGAATCAGGCTCCACAATGTGACCTGACTGAGAGGATTCAGTCAGTGGAAATCTGACCCTTGTCAGCCTAACTGCCTGTGGACCTGCCCGCCCCTCCCACCCAGCTGGCTCTGGTCAGGAGGAAGCCTGGGCGCTGATGGCCCCCTCACCAGCACACAGATCTGAAAATGGCCCAGGAGCACCACAGGGGACAAGGACACGATAGTGACTAAGGACATTCTTGCGTGAACAAGGGCTTGTGTATCTCTAATTTTGTACTGTTTATGCATCTATGTATACATGTGAATATGCTTCTGGTGCTTATCTGTATCTGCTGTAAACATGCCCACGATTACATGTATTTGCACACACGGATACAATGCTGTAAGCACATTACTTATATAAGTGTTTGTGCAAGCGTGGCTATATCCGTGTGCGTGTGCATGTTAGCATCCCAACCTTGTTGACACCAGGGATGAGGTTAGTGGAAGACCGTTCTCCCAAGGAGCGGGAGTGCTTGTTACGCAGTGGGCTGTTGGAAGATGGCAGCAGGAGGGGAGGGGAATGAAGCTCTGCCTCCTTTTAGATAAACAGCAGCATTAGAATCTAAAAGGAGCACCCTGACAGGAGGCGGAGCTTCACTCAATGCTCACCTCCTGCTCACAGCTCATCTGCAGTCAGGTCCTTTGAGGGCTGCAGACTGACTGGGCCCTGTACCCTCTACAGCCCTGGGTTGGGGACGCCTGTGTTAGTGGGTATAGGAGTACATATGTATATGTCTGAGTGTGTGTATGTGGGTGAGGGCTTGTGTACGCATTTGTGTAATAATCCCATGCAAGTCCATGGAGCCTTGGGAAACTGGGTCTCCTCTACAGAGGAAAGTCATTCATTTATTTTCCAGTAACAGAAAACAAAGAAATCTTTTCTTAAAGCTCTACTTCTGGGCCTCAGAATATAAATTTTATGTGACTGGCTGTATGGTCTCCAAGGGAAGAATGTACCTTTTGAAGATCTGGGCTGAGAAAACTTAGAATTCATTGTTGAGTGGTGAGTGGGGGGTGGGGTGGGGGTGAGGTATGTGTACTCCACAGTGAGAAATGGAGTATATTATTCCACATAGATATTTCTTAAAATAATACTTGTCCTCATCATAGGTAATGTTTTCTGATATTTTTCATTCTTTTCTATTTTCATTTTTAAAAATAGTGCTGTGAGTCAGAAATCTGACTGTTATAGCACACTGACAGAGAGAACCTACAGTTTGAAAAACAGTGATTTGGGTGAGTCCTGCCCAGATCCATGAACAGATCTGACCCATTCACTTGACAAATGAACCCTCAGCCGCTACAGTCACTCCTCCTTTACCCAGGGGGAAATGTGCTGTTGAAACCGTGGCTAGTCCTGAACTCTATAATACAAAGACTTTTCCATCTTCACCAAGCACTTGCCATGGACTGTGGCCATAATTTCTGCAGTTTGAAGGGCAACAGCAAGACTAGAATGGGTTCCTTTTTCTTCACCATTCATGGACAAGAGATTCATGCTTACCCTAGATCTTGGCAACCTCAGCATACAATGTTTCCTCTTTCCTTATTAAGTCAAGAACTTTCATCTTTTCACTTAAAGGAAGCCCTTTATGGCCTCTCGTTGGTATATCTGACTTACCAGTGTTCCTGTGACACTGTAGCACTCATCTGATAACCATGATGGCGGAAGAGTGACTAATGGGTGGGCGGGGTATAGGCTGTGGATACACCACACTCAGGGATGGTTTCCATCTCCCGAGGGAAGAAGCAGGATGATATAAAATTTAAAGGTTATAAACTATTCACTTTTGGAATTTTTCACTTAATAGTTTTAAGCCATGATTGAGTGCATATAACTTAAACTGCCAAAAGTAAAAAGGGCCAGGGAGGACTAATTACTTTTCTACCTTCTTGGGAAAGAATTTCCTTGCCCTCTTGGGAACCAACCAACCAATCAACCTACCAACCTACCAACCTACCTACCTACCCACCCACCCACCTACCTACCTACTGAGGTACCGGGAATGATGAAGCCCAGGGTTTTCACACTGAGTTATAGCCCCAGCCCTTTATTTTCATTTGAGACAAGATCTCACCAAGTTGCCAAGCTGGGCTTGGCAGTCCTTCTGCCTCCACCCCCAGCATGCTGGGATCATGCTGGCACTGACATTATAAGGGAGAAAAATGAACCACAAACCCAAAACACTTAGGATGATTTCAGGCAATGACACAGCCCAGGAAGGAACTCTGGTAGGCTGGTCAGAGAAGACTGACATGAAGTGTGCTGCGACCTAAGCGATGAAGCCTCAAAGGCAAGGCATAGGCTGGGGGCGGACTGGCTGCACTGTTTATCGCCCATCTTCACGTCAAAGGGTGGCCACGACCTCTAGGCAGCCTGGGGCAGCACTTCTGCCCTCTTTCCCAGCCTTTCTCTCCTTTCCTCTTTCTGTTACATTTTGCCCCAAGTTCTCCGCATTAAAATTTGGCAGCTGTACAGTGGTATGTATTCATTCTTTTTTCTTGGAACACTTAAAATCAACATTTGGTCTGCTGAATTCTGTTATTAAGGCCAGTTCCCTGAAGTCACAGTCCATTTTGTGGAGGGTGACTGAGGTGGTCAGTAGGACTCAGAAACGAAAGGGCAGAGGCCGGGTGTGTGGGGCTGAGAGCGGTGCGCTGTGAAGCCCAGTTAGGGGAACCACAAAGGGGGCCCCACCCTTGGAGTGGCGCTATGCTGAGCCCTGCTTCTCCGGGCCGGGCCGGGGCTCCCTGGTGTGTGTGGCTAGCTCCTCCCTGCCCTGGGGCACTTGTAGCCCTGTCACCTGCTCAGGGAGCTGCCCCTGACCACACCATCCGAACTGACTCTCCATGTACTCGCTCACCTGCGGAAGCGCTTCCTGTTGGCCATTCAGAGTGCAGGCTCCCCAAAGGCAGAGGTTTTTGTTTTATTTCCTAACACACAGTGGATGCTCAATAAACCTTCCTGTACAGAGCAATGAATAACAGCTCCCCTTGACTAAGGGCATGCCCCTGAAGCACGTGACCCCCAGTCCTCCCAGAGACCTCCCAAGGTAATTACTATGGCCACTTTAGAGATGAGACAATGGAGTGTCCAAGAAGGAGTGAGACCAACGCAGCCAATCAGCAATGAGTGTAGAGAAGAAGCTGAAGCTTCTCCGACTCCCAGTCCACCCGCCACAATGATACACCCACAGGAAAGATTTATAAGGATTTTTCTGCCCTGCAAAGAGACCAAAGGTTCGGGCCACAGCCTCCATCCTCACAGACTTCTGGCTGGAGCCTTTAGCTGAGAGCAGAGAAAGACCAGACAGTGACAGCTGAGGTGGCGTGCCAACACTTCCTGACCAGCAGCAATCCCCAGAATGCCAAGGTACCCCAAGGTACTACCGAGTAACCGAGGGAGGGCAGGAGAGCGACACACGACAGCTCCACCTCTGCCGGAGAAGCCGCTACCAGCGCACATCGCTTCCCACTCACACCTCTAGGCCTAAAGTTCACTTCTCCAGGTTTAGCGTAGCCCTGGCCTTCCTGGAGCTCCCTGAGCATGGAGTTGGGAAGCAGAGGTTAGGCCCAGAGGACTGCCCCTGGCAGGGGCGGGGGGCTGGCAGGCAGAGGAGGAACGAGTGCTTGGAGCACATATGAGTCTTGGGTGGGCTCTCCTCTGTTCTCAGACTGTAGAGCTGCCCTGGCCTACACCTGGGTTTACCCTCAATTTCACACACATCCAATTTCCCACTTGGTGCCAGGGTCACACCTGCCCCTGGACACCTTCCCCATTCAGCCAACTGAGGATCTGCTGGGAATCAGGACATTACAAGCTAACAGCAATAACTGACACAGTTACAGGGCGAGGCACCATCGGGAACATTTCTCACGTTTCTCACGTGCTAACTCACAAATCCTCTGAAACAGAGAAGAGAAATAAATTCTCAGTGAGGCCAGGGCCAGTGGGCGTGCATGGGTGCAAGGAGTCCCACTGAGGGTAAGTGAAGGCCTCACAGACCAGCCGCTCGGAGGCACGGGGCCTTGCTCTGAGGTGAGAGCCCTAGAGAAGATGAATGCTGGAGAGACACGATCTAACGTGTGCCCAGAGCACTCTGGCTAAGCACGGGAACCTGCAGGGTGGATCTAGGTGAGACTGGAGAGACAGAGAGACAGAGAGACAGAGAGACAGAGAGACAGAGAGAGAGAGAGAGAGAGAGAGAGAGAAAGAGAGAGAGAGAGAGACAGACAGACCGACCTTGATCTGCAGAGGGCAGAGCTGGGAGGCTAAGGGTGGGTACTGGTCTGTGGCATGAGAAGGCTGGGGGTCACAGGCACTCTGAGGGGTTCCCTGGACAGCTGGGAAGATGAGCTGCATTTGCTGAGGTGGGGGACAATGCTGGAGCCGGGAGGCCTGTGGCACAGTACACAGATGCCATGTGCCACGTAGGAACGTACTTGCTGCACACACATAGTCGCTTGCCCCGAGTCCCAACGTTCTGCATCTACAGATTCAATAAATCATGTCAAAAATACTTGGAAAAAGAATCACGTCTGTACTGAACACATCCTGACTCTTTTCTTGTTCATTATTCCTTAAATAATACAACAACTTTTATAGAGCATTTACATTACATTAGGAAGTACAAGTAATTCAGAGGCAATCTAAAGTATCTGGAAGGATGAGCGTACATTTTCTGCCAATATTATGCTATAAGAGACTTGAGTGTTTGTGGATTTGGGTATCTGGGGGTGGGGGATCCTGAAAGCAATCTACCGGACAAGGCCCTGGTCCTGGTGAGAACACAGGAAGATGGGGCTTCAGGAGGCCAAGATGGCATGGAAAAACGTGAGGAGAGAGGCAGCGCAGCTTCCCTTGTGCTAGCCCCAAGGGGGTGGCGGGGGCAGAGAGCCAGGAAGTCAGTGGTGACCACCCACATGCTGTCCCCTCTAGGTCACCTCTGAAACCCTTCTCAGGTGGCACTCAGCAGCTGCCAATGCAGGAAGAGGACTTGGAGTCAGTCTGCGGAGGGTGCCAAGCTTGCATCAGATCTGAATGGCATCCAATGGGCTGGAATCCATTAAAGCCTCCCGCTCACCCGGCGCCTGCCCTTGGAGGAGTGTCTAAACTGTAGTGTCTGAGCAACTCTGGCTAAAGAGGAATTCCAGAGGACACGTTAGTGTTCCCAATGTGCTCTAAGCCTCCCCAGTGGGGGCAGAGTGGCATCCAGGAAGGAGCTGAGGGAACAGGAGAGGGGAGATAATCTATCCCAGTGGCAGGGAGTCACTCCACCCCAGGAACAAAGGGCTGCCTGCTCCTGTCCTGGAGCTTACTAAGAGGCAGAGGAATCACCCGCACGCACCTAGCATCTTTGTGTTGCGCTTCAGAGCCAGGGTTGGGAAAAACTTCCAGACCGTGACCTTGGGCAAATGACCTTCTTAAGCCAAAGTTTCCACATCTAAAAATCAGGCTACTGTGAAATCTCCTGGAAGTAAGAGAATAAAATGTAACACAGCACAAGGCACAACTTAGAAGAGTGCCTGGCACGGGGCACTAAGTCGCTCATCGGGGTCTACGGTCAGTACTGGCTGAGCTCCTAGAATGTGCTGGGGTTTCTTTATAATGGGCGATGGACAACCGGACAAAACACAAGTGACCGAATCAGTATCGTGTGTTACATAAGGCAAAGGCACTCTTGCGATTGGTCTTTGAAAATTGAATATGTGGCTTTTCGAGCTACGTGTTTAATGTAAAAGATGGGCTTGCAGAACCCAAAGTGATCTGCCCATTCCTGTGGCAGTGCACATGAACCCGTGAGCCCTGTTCACCTAGCCCAGCCAGCTCCAGTTCCTCATCCACACCCACCAGAAGCCAATACACAGAGAGCACGGGTAAGTCCTGACTCCCCCCCCTAATTCCCAAGGGGCTGCACTCCCTGCTTCCTGGTCCTGTCTCCTCACCTGTGTACCAGCTGGTCTGCTCAGTGCCACGTTTTCCACTTGGGCCTCCTGTGATGACAGGTGCTCTGCACTTCCAGGCATCCTACCCCACACCTGAGACCCATCCCCACCAGGCCTTGCACAACTCAAGGCCAACCAACCCATGAAATCAGATCATGGGAAACAGGGAGCCTCCTAATTTCAACTTCTATGATTGACTTTGCCTGGTTTCTGCTCACATTTGGGATTTAAAAAAAGGTCTTATTCTGGGTAGGAACAGACTTCCAGATACATCAAATGAACCAGTTCTGCCCTTGTAACAGAGAGAATTGAGAATCAGTACAAAGAGCAGAGATCTTCTGGGCAGGACTTGGGTTAGCATTCAGCTCCATTTAGTAGCAGGTTAGCTGTGGACTCAAACCATTCGGCAAATGGACCGAGTCCAGGCATAAAATAAGCAGTGGGGCTGGTCTAAAGCAGGCACTGTGTCATTATCATTCCTGTTGCTATATTCTGCCTAACTCCTATGGCTATTCTCTTTTAAATCTTACGGATGATGATATCTTCTTAATCCTTTCTCTACATCATTTTACCTAAAAGCTGCTCTAAGAAGGGAAAAGCTTCCCTTCTTTGGGATACTGAGTGCTAGCCCAGCAAATCTTGACATAGGGTGGGCACAGGATTAAGTTAGTTAGTTTGTTTGTTTCTTTTTTGAGACAGGGTCTCACTCTATGGTCCAGGCTGGTCCTGAACTCACTTTGGAGCCCAGGCTGGCCTTGGACTCACAACAATCCTCCTGCCTCAGCCTCCTGAGTGCTGGGATTACAGGCATGCGCCACCACACCCAGCTTATGTGGTGCTGGGGAACCGAACTAGGGTACTTAGCACTTGCTAAGCAAGCGCTTTAACCGCTGAGCCATTCCTCCAGGATTAAGTTTCTTGAAAGAGCAATCAATAATTTATAATTCCCACACATCTTTGCGCATCTTACCTAGAAGGTAATGACTAGTACCCTCTGAGTATCTCCTACCAGAAATGCTTGAGACCAGAAGTACTTCAAACTTGTCCAGATTTTGCATATACATAAATAATGAGACACCATGGGACCCAACTCCAAACGACAGCACTCATTTCTACTTCCCATCCACTTTAAACACACAGCCTGAAGACCATTTTAGATACCATTTTTAATAATTCTGGGCATGGAACAACATTTTATGGTCTAGAATGTTCCATTTGTGGCATCATGCTGATGCCTAGGAAGCTGCAGGTTTTGGAGTACTTTAGATTTTGGATGAGGGATGCTCTACTTGTATCATCTCCTTTTTACAAATGAGGAAACTGAGGAAATGTAACTTCACAGTTAGTAAACTGGAAGGATGGGATTTCAGTCAAATGACCTGACTTTGGAAATTTCTTTCCTAACTCACTATGGAAACTATCTAGTTGCTCACCATTCTACATAATTTTCACAGCTATTTGAACAAAGAGCCCGTGGTGTTTCCTGGAAAACAGTGAAGGAAGAGTTATTTTTATATTCTAGGAATTCTTGGGCTTGCACAATGCATGTGTGTGATTTTCTTTTTGGTAATTTTTATCTACTCCATTATTATCTTTAACAAATATTTATTGTTATTTTTTCTCGATACGTTGTTTTATTGCTCCTATATACTAGAATTCAGTTGGAGAAATAAAACATTTACTTCTGATTTTAACAGATGGGTAGCATCTGAGTAAAGCCAATGTTATGCATGTAAAAAAAGAATCGAATCTGGTATTTCTGGAGTTGAGTCATGAATTACAGGCAACGAGATAAAAGTTAAGTGAATTAAAGTTGTTTGTGGGGACAGCTGTAAGCAAGACGGAAAACCACAGCTTTGCAATGATGAGCAGAACTATTCCTAGATCTGAGAGAAACCAAGACATGGTCTGGGAAAGACTGCAACAGAAGAAAAGAATTTCAGAAGGTTGCCTGGAGGTGCATGACTTCACGGCTCAGCAAGCTGGGCACAGGATCATTTCCTGTCCCTCCTGAGTAAACCTTTGCCGTCACTGTCACTAGGAAGACTAAGATTCTTTGCCCTAATCACTGAGATTCAACTGGAAGTAAAGAAAAGGGGCCCAGTTATTATGCTTATACTGCAGAGGAGAAACTGAGGACCAAGAAAGCCAGAGAGCTGGTAAGACCCTCTAGGATATAAGCGGGAACCACCCACTTCTTTCACGCATCTGTTCACCAACAGAGGCTTAGTAAATGCCAGCTCTCTGAAATCCTCCAGCAGAGAAGCAACGAGCTCCCAGAGACTCAGCCATCAGGACCAAAGCTGTCCTAGAGCTACAACACACACCACAGTTAAAGACTCTGTTACTCTAGAAGCCACGTTCAAAAGTGAAAAGAAACAGGTGGAATTAATTTTAATGACTTGTGGAGCTCAGCACATCCAAAATGGTATTGTTTTAACATGATGTAATCAACAGTTGACAAGTATTAAAGAATGAGCTACTTGGCTTCTTTCTGGAACTACGTCTTTGAGAGCTGGTGTGTATTTTACACTGAAGGCACATCTTGGTCCTGACTGGCTGTGCTTCAAAAGCTCAATAACCACATGTGACCTGGTGGCTACCATCTTGAACAGCACAGATCCAACATGGTTCTCAGTTTTATTATATATTTGAATCTAATGGACAGCATATTCAAAAGACAGATTTTCCGGCCTTGCCTGGAAAGTGGATCCAACGGTTCTAGAGCAAGGCCCAGGAATCTGTATTTTAAGTGGCATTTCCAGGGCACTCTGAGGCAGATGTCATTTTAGAACCAGTGAGCTGAGAAAACGTAGCCAAGTCATTTATTGTGCTTAATGGAGACCAGCCAGAAAACTGGTGAAGACTCTTCCTTAACTTATACTGACTGGGAAGAGCTTGATCTTAATTAGGAAAGTCTAAATTAAAGACTATATTTAATCACTGTCAGTTGAATTATTTTTTAAGTATAGAGAGTAAACTCGAAAGAGTTTCCAAGTAGACAGTGTTTCCTTTAGAGAACAGATAAGACTTCCTCATTAAAATATTCATTTGCACACACACACACAGTTAAACTCTTGAAAAGCTAATTTCTTTTCTTAAGATTAAATAAACCTTCACTCGTGTCTCCCATGCTAATTTGCTCAAGGGAAAGACATTTGCTCAAGCTGAAATGGCAAGTGAAGGAATGAAGAAGTGGGAGACACTCACCAACCACCTTTAATTAAACGCCATCTGTATGCCAGACACAGCCCTCAGCCCTGAGCCCACATCACTCCTAGGGGCCCTTCAGTGGCTGGGTCAAAGAATCTTAGTCCTTCCCTTACGATGACAGAGGTGAGCGACATCTCTGAAGAGTTTGCACTACAGCTGGCGCATCCTGGATGACATGAATGGCCTGCGGTGCAGAGGGGCAAGCTTCAGAAAGAACTGAGCTGGGCCTCAGGTGTCAACAAAGTACTTCATGAGCAGGGACAGCGAACACAGGCAGAGAGAAAACATTGTCATCAAGTGTTTAGGTGCTCAAAGTGGTGAAGATGGAGGTGATAAAGGAGATGGGCTGAGGAAATGCCTGGAAGGCCCCATGGCATGAGAAGCCACAACTATGGTTACATTACAGGATGCAAACAGGTGGGCTGGTCAAAGACGAATGGACAAAAGGCCTAACAAGTGAAATGAGTGGATATGCTTAACTAGGACCATGGAAGGGGCGGGGGGGCAATGAGGACACAGAGCAGGTGCCCAGTTGGAAAGGGAACAGCTGTGACTTGGACCATGCACTCACAGCAGTTGGGAGATAAGGCACAGATATTTTAAATGACCCTGAGTGCTGCAGTTCAGATGTATGTCAAGTCCATTCCCCTGAGGCTTATATGCTAATGGGCTGGTTCTCAGGATGGTGACTGGAGAGATGGGGGCCCAGTGTGCGGCAATTAGATCTTGGGAACATCACTTTCAGAGAACAATGGAGCTCTCTTGAGTCCCGGCTAGTTTCTGTAGGAGCCAGTTAGAAAAAGTATAAGCTTGACCCTAAATCCCTGTGACTTCTGGTCTCACCCTGTGAGATCTGTGGCAGTGCGCCACTTACCAAGATGCTCTCCCCTGCGCTGAACAGATGTCATACTCTCTTGGACTTGTAGCTCCCAACACTGTGAACTAAACCTCTTTTCAAAAAAAAAAAAAAAAAAAAGCCCATTGTGGGTATTTCAGTACAGGAATAGAAAAAGACTAACACACAGAGTAAGTCAAGCTTTCCTTAGAGACTTGCCCTTCACTTGGCCCTGGCTAAAATGCAACTTTGATTGCGAAAGGCTGTCAGGTCTTAGTAAATGGCAACCAGGGGCTCACAAGGCCAGAATCCCGGACAGTCCTAGGGAGAGGAGATGCGGGGACTCGCAAACCATTCCTTCCGCTGGGCAGGCTATGGTGCTTCTGTTAAGCTCCACATTTTAATTTTTGATTTTTTAGTTTTTTCAATGGAGAGGCCACTCATTTGGGAAGGAACATAAAACATCTGTGTATTAGTCAGAATTTTCCAGGGAAGCAGAACTGATATGATATATATATATACACACACACATACAGAGAGGGATGTATGTAAGAGCAGGTTTATTATGGGAACTGACTCACGTGATTATGAAGGCTGAGCAGTTCCATGATATGCTCTTGGCAAGCGAGAGGACTGGACCAGCTGGTAGTGTTGTTTAGCGTGAGTCTGAAATCCCAGGAACCAAGAGTTTCAAAGTCCAAGGGCAGGAGAGAACAGATGTCCCAACTCAGGAAGGGAGACAATTTTCCCTCTCTCCATGGTTTGTTCTACCTGGACCCTCAAAGAGTTGGATGATGCCCACTGTCTTAGTTACTTTTTCATTGCTGTGACTCAATACCCGACACCCACAAACTCAGGAAAGGAAAGGTTTATTTTAGCTCACAGTCTCGAAGGTCACAGTCCATTCAGGGGTGGACAGCAACAATCGAAGTACATGGCAGAGAGAGAGGTGGAGGCAGCTTCCCTGGACAAACAGGAAGACAAGCTGAGGCTAGTTGAGACTAGTCCCCGTCCTCCAGGAAGGCAGGTGCAGCTTATGTATCCGTTCAGGTCTCCGCCCAATAACCAGTCCCTCCTGCATCCAGGTGTGGCCACTACACACCGTTAATCCTAACTTAACTGTAGTCCACCCCTCCAGACCAGATCGCAATCCACCAACGTCACATGGTTCCATTAAAATACGTGAGACTTTTGGGGGAAACTCCAGATCCTAACCACAACACCCACCTATATCATTGGTGAGAGTGGAACTTTCTTCCTTTGATTCAAATGTTAACCTATTCTGAAAATCCTCTCAGACATACCCGAAATAATATTCTACCAATATCTGGGCATCTCTTAACTCAGGCAAGACGTCACACCAAGTTAACCATTGCAGCCTGTCCGTGTCAAGTGACAGGAAGGTTCAGGGAAACAGGGTCCTCACCCTCTGCTGACAGGTGTCCTGAGAAACACACTGTGGGAAACTATTACACCTATGCTTATTACACTTATTATTCCCACATCTGGAGGGGACATGCACCAGTGTTCAAACCCAGGTGTGAGCACTGACAAATAATTGGAAGCACCCTATGTGTCTACCCACAGGGAGATGGTAAATAAAATGTGATGTCATCACATGGCACAGAAACGAAAGCCAAAGGAGGGATCTGCAGGACTGCGCTTTAAAACATATGGTTGAAGGGAATGGGAAACAGGTACCTAGCATCAACAGGAATAATAAACACACGAACCTAAGGTATATATTGTATCTAGTTACTGATATAAAAAAGCAACAGTAGAAAAAACCCTAGACTGGACCAGGCCTATAATTATGCATTCTGGGAGGCTGAGGCAGGAAGATCACAAGTTCAAGTCTAGTCTGGGAAACTCAGCATCTCAGTGAGACCTCATCTCAAAATTAAAAAGGGGTCTGGGGATATAGCTCAGTGTGAAGGCCCCGCATTCAGTCTCCAGTACTGCAAAAACAAAAAACCAAGCAAACCAAGACTGAAATTTGCATATTTAACTACTAATAAGAGAGGTAAAGAGGTGGCGGAGGAAGAGATGTGAAAGACAGCCCCACACGGGTGGTGGCTTATGTGCCTTTATATAACATCGATGAGATCTGAAGCAAACACGTCAACATTTTATATCTGTTAATTCAGAAAGGTGAAAGCGTTTTAATTTTCTACATCTTCAAAAAATTCCCCAAGTACTTTTTTTTTTTGGGAGAAAGGGAAAAAAGGCAGAATGAGTGGGAGCCATAAAAAAAAAAAAGATGTGGAAACCATTCACGCAGCTATACGGACTGAGCTCTGCAGGCAGAGGAGCCCGACGGCTCGCACACACCTGGGCTCCCCAGGGCTCCCACGTGGCGCGGAGCACGTTCACGATGACCGTTCAGGACAAATGCGTCTCCTGTGCTTCCTGTTCTCAACCCTGCACCCCTCCAGAGTATGTGGGGGTCGCATGTATGTACACAAAGTCCTCTTCATACGTCTGCTGCTAATAACAGTATTCTTCTGGCCGGCTCCACCAGGGCTGCCCCCACTGTCTCCAGCAGGCCAGGAGCATGACGTCACCGTGAAGCATCTGTCCAAGCTACCTCTGCATGGGGCTGTGTCAGACATGCACAAGAACGGAAGACAGTGACGGGGAAGCTGGGCGACTGAGATGTTTGTCCTGCATTTCAGGCGAGGTGCTTTGTGGTCACAGAACTTTTTTTTTTTTTTTTTTTAAAGCTATTTGATAGTAGTATGCTATAGCATATGGTGAATTGGGAGGGAGGAAAACTGCTTCTTTTCACAGCTGGAAGTCAGAAAAAAAAAAAGTCTATGATCCCAGTACTCTGGGAGGCTGAGGCAGGAAGATCACAAGTTTGAACCTAGCATAGGCAACTTAATGATTTAGCAAGACCTTGTCTCAAAGCCAGAAAAACTAAAAAATGATGTGGGGATATAGCCCGGTGTGAAGGCACTAGGCTCAATCTCTGGTACCAAAAAAGGAAAAAAAAAAAAAAAGAAAGAAAGAAAGAGGAAAAGAAAAGAAAGAACAAAGAAAACAAAACTTAAGCAAATCACTTAGTTTCTTTCTCTCTCTCTTTCTCTCTCTCTCTCTCTCTCTCTTCCTCCCTCTCTCACACACAACCATGTCTGCATGCATCCTCTGTCCGTTGGGGCCACGCCACCTGATAGGTATAAGTACCGATTTGGAATCAAATTGTCTACCTTCTTGGAACAGACTCAAGCCTCTTTTTAATCCCAAAGTTTCACTGTATAAAGTCTTGGAAGTGAGAATGTGGCACAACAGCTGTCACCCAAAAAGCACACATTAAGTGGAAATTTCACAGCTTGGTCCTTATGGCAACTCACAGGCCACAGCATGTCCATTTAATGGACGGCCCAAAGAGGCACTGTTACTTGTTCAAGCCCACACATGGCCCCGGCAAACGATGCCAGTATTTGAAGGCTGTACCTCCGGTATTAAGGACTTCCCAGTGACCTCACTGCCACCATTTTCCCACAGCCTACTCAAGGGCCACTGATTCTCTTCCTCCTGCTTTGTTTTCCACTTAGAAAGGGGCTGGTGGCAACCCCCTCCACTAACTGGAAGCCACTGACGTCTCCTGTATCAGAGATAGCGGGAATATGACTCAGGCTCAGCGAACGCTAACTCCCACATCAAAGCTGAGGACTCAGAGTCACTGGCTAAGCACACAGAGAAACTGGAATGTTCTGAGGCAGAGAGATCGGGAAATTCCAAGAGGCTCGAACCACTCCCCCACGGAGACCATCTCCAGACACAGCATCGCCTTTTATCCCAGGGCTCAGAGAACTTCCACCTTCCGTTCTCACAAGAGCTTACGCCCCTTCTACCACGTTCACCTCGACTGTACTTTATTCACCCTATTTATTCACTGAGTGGTTCACTTTATAGCAGCAGTGATTGGTTGCAGACCATTCTCCCAAGGTGGGGGGAGGAGAGGGAGGGAGGGAGGGAGGGAGGGAGGGAGGGAGAGGGAGAGAGAGAGAGAGAGAGAGAGAGAGAGAGAGGAGCAGGCGTGCAGGTAGGTGGGGTACTTGTTCTGAGGTAGGTTGTGGGAGGTTAGCTTTTCAAGGGAGGCCAGAGGAGCTGGGAGCAGAGCCCCGCCTCCAGGCCGACTGGCAGCCGCACTAGAACCAGACAGCAACCTGCTGACAGGAGGCGGGCTCCTTTCACAGCCCATCTGTCCTAGCCACATTCCCCTCCAAGGCCACAAATCAGTAGGGGTCCACAGGCCCAGGGCTGGGAACCCCTGCTTTACGGAAGTGATCTCAGATAGAATCTTGGAAAGTGACCAGGCCAGGGCTCTCTGTCCAATCCAGCTTATTCTTTCCACTAGAGTTGTATTTCATCAGGGGACGATGCCGCTGACCGTGAGCCCAGGTTTTTTTAAGGAGATTGCACAAAAGTCACATTCAAAAAACTCTCTGTGAACGGAGCTCCGGCTTCCTGTGAGCTCCAGGCCCTGCAGCAGCATCTGGTACAGAACGAGAACTTGGTACATGGTGAGTAGGGGACTGGGTTGGCAGCTAGGTACTCTCGCAGGCAGGAAGCAGGCAGCATAACCCACATCTCACTGGACCCTGGGATGCAGAAAGACCAAGACGCTCAATCAGGCCCTGCTGACCAGGAGCTGAGATGGGTCTGAACAAGGGCTTCAGCTGGGCTTCTTGACTTCGAGTGCGGTAGGACTCTATGACACTATGCTGCCTTCCCACCACCTGTGTAATACACAACAGAGCTTTCTGATGAATAGATAAAGCTGGTAAGAGGTTACTTTTGATATAAACCTGCAGTCCGAATCCAATTAGCTGCCTGCTTTTTAAAAAGAATAATCCTCAAGCTAAGAATGATTTTCATATATTTAAGTGATTAGATTTTAAATGGTTGTGTAAGTTCCCACACTGTATCCTTGATTTTTGCCTTTCGCCCACAGATCCTAAAATATGTACTATCTGGCTCCTTTAAGAAAAGCATGCAGGCCCTTGTATATATCATTATTAAAGACATTCCAGAGAGCAGAATGCGCCTGAGACTCGAGGCTGGAATCCTCCAAACTCCGTGCTCACCACCGCACACTCCACTCCCCCTGGCTGCTTCTCACGCATCAACCTCACCTGACTGTTTCCTCCAGGAAGCCTTCCCTAATGCTCAGAGATCAAACCAAGGTCTCTGTCAGCACTCCCTGACACTCCTTGTCTCCCCAAAGGATGGCAGACTCCACAAAGGCAGGATCCATTCTGCCACGTGCAGCAACAGGATAATTAGGTAGCCCGCACACCCTGCGTAAGTACTAAGGGTGCCCCTCTTCCCTCCGGCAGTGTCCCCATCTGGGGGAGATTTTATATTCACCCTGTGTTGGATATTAGCTAAAGAGGGTAAAGCTCTGGGCTGGAACTCCAGTTCCTCTATTTTCTAGTGGTGAGACACTGCAGAAGGGTGATGGCGTCAACTGGCCCTCCCCTTCACAGGTGTATCTTCAGAGTATGATTGTGCTGAGGGACAAGGTATTTCAAGAAGTAATTAAGGACTTTAGGGTGAACCTTAATCCTGTCTGAGTGGGGCCCCATTAAGAAGAGCAAACGGAGACACCAGCCTTGTACACGCACGGATAAAAGGTCACATGAGGACACTGCAAGAGGCAGACATTGAGAGGACAAGGAGAGAGGTCTCAGAAGAAACCGACCCCAAAGACACTTTGATCTCTAGCAGCACACAGTCCTGTTCAGATCCCTTAGTCTGTGGTGTTTTACTACGGTTGTCTCGAGCTAATCCAGTCAACTAACCTCTCTGATCCTCACTCCTCACCCCTGCGTAATGGAAATAGTAACAGCAGCAACCTCCCAAGTTCCTTGTGAAAATTCAATGGGTTTATGTGTGTGAAACACTTAAACCAGTACCTGGCAGAGTATGAGTGCCACAAGACAGTGGCTACCAGCGACTACTGGTAGGGGCCGGACAGACGCCCCGGTGCTAATGCAGCACCTGTGAACCACGCAGTCAGGCTCAGGGCCCACGAACAGCACCTGACTTAGGGGCTCCACCTGCCTGCGGCCTCATGCATCTGAAGGACCTCAGCGCACTCCGCTGCATGGCTTAGGCCAAGCTGCATGCGTGAAAACCGCTATGTGTTCAGAAACTTCTTTGCACAATGTGTCCTGCTCTTTATATTCAAAAACCTTGTATACACTTTAGAAGCGATGAGGCCTGAGCAGCGCGGAGGTCGCGTGAGGTCCGCCTCACCTGCAGATAGAGGAGAAAGGGTCCAGAGGCCACGGCCCTTCCCTGCATGGAGCTAAGACGCCTGCCCCAGGACCCCAGGCCCAGCTGGAAACCGGAACACCTCCTAAGCGGGAATCTGAGGTGCCACCAACCTACCCGAGGTGACCTGCTTCTCAGGGGCAGTCTGGAGGTAGAACTCACATCATACTCTTATTGTTATTATTTATTTTGCAGCGCTGGGAGTGAACCTAGAGCCTCACCCGCTCTGGCAGCTACTCTGCCCTAGAACTTTATCTCCAGCTCTTTTAATTTTATTTTAAAATTTTTATTTATTTCTTTTTACTGGAAATTAAAACTTAAGTCCTTTGCTATCCACTAGAACTACAGCTTGCTGAGTTGCCCACGCTGGTTTTGCATTTGCAATCCTTCTGCCTCAGCCTCCCAAGTAGCTGAGATTACAGGAATACACACTGTGTCTGGCTCAAAACTCACATCTCCTGACTCCGGAGCTGCAGAGAGTGGGGAGACAAGCAGATGGCCGTGGTCTAGGAAGTGGCCCCTGTTTCAAGCACAGCCAGGAGCAGACTGTTTGCAACAGAAGACAAGCCGATGCTTTGTGGGCCGGCGGTGGCTTGTAATTGTAGCGCGATACACGGTTTGTAAAAAACTCTGCCTATTCTCTTGTTCCTACCTTGTACCAAGCTGGCTATTTCTCAATGTTTTCTCCACGATTTTCCAGGAGGCCTCAGATGTGGGGCCTACCCTACCCCATTGTTCATAGGAGATAAGGAGTCAGAAATCAGCTTTGATTCCTACCACTAAGACACAACCAATGAAAGACACTTTAGAGGAAAAAAAAAAAAAAAGGAAGAAAGGGATAGGTCTAGCAAACTGAAAGGAGAAATACAAATGGAGTGACTCAACCTTCAGGATGCCCATAGACCTCGGGACAGCAAGAAAATACGTAAGTCCCCAGTTCTCCAATGCAATCCTTCCTGCCAGCTCCGCTCCAGTGGAAAGCTATTAACCGATTCTCACCTTATTTATAGGTGCTGTGTTATTTTAATGAAAAGGAAATCTTGCCGGCTCTTTCTTCTCAATCCTTGCTCTGCCCAATTGATTTCCTGTGGCTATATGGGAATAATTTATTTTTAAGCCCTCACCTTCATCACAGGAGTCTGAGCCCACCTGAATGGGAAACAGTAACAGCTATTAGACGGATTAAAAATATCCCTGAGCACACTGTGCAAACCTCTACAGCTCTCTGTGCTGAGCTGACCCAGTTCTGACCTAACTTATGATTTTTACACAATGGTTTTAAACGAAAATTATATACTGGTGTTACATGAGAGTGGTGCTTGGGAAGACAGGAAGGGAGGAAAGTGAAGAGAGGCCGTGGGGGAAGGGAAGAGGGAAGGGCAGGTGGGGGCAGAGCCGGGTGGGCTGCGGAGGCAGCTGGGCTTTTTTCAGAGTGAAGGGATAGGGCTGCGGTGGGCTCCTTCTTCACAGGATGGTCCTTAAGGCAGGGCAGATCTACCCCCTCTGGTGTGAGGCCAAGTGACTCTAATTACAGGCAGGTGCCCGGTCTGCCTTGGGCACGGCTCAGCCAGCTCCGTGCCTGGCACAGGGAAGCGGCTAGTACCTTAATGCTGTCAATTATAAGGCTATGGTGAGTGTCCAATAAAAGGTTGCTGAATGAATGCATGACAGGCAGTCCCAACATACTGTGCTCGCTCTGTATCAATCCCGGAGGTGCTGGGTGGTACGCCACGCCCTGGCTTAGCCAGGGTGCAGTGCAACAGCTTTCTGCGGGACGGGACAGCCCCGGTCTCGCCCAGCATGTGAAGCAAGCACATCCCGTGCTGGAGGCGCCGGGTGAGCCCTCGCCCTGGGTTTCAGGCTGGGGCCGAGGTTCGTTTTGGTGCTAACATTTCTATTTTACAGGCTTAATTCACTGCAGGCAACTTGGGGAGACATAAGGAAAGTTAAGAAGGGGGAGGCCCAAACCCCCCAAGCTCTAACCCCCGAGGGAAATACTGCTGACATTTTGACACATTTTTTCAGAAATTCTTGCTCTATGCGTGTGTATCTATATGAAGAACCCCAGGAACTGGATCATGTACTTGTCTATACTAAAAAGCTCATCATTTCCGTCTAACCATGGTTACCACCACCCCATGTCTGTAAGCTTTATTCCCCAGCATGATCGTAAGAATTATATAAACTTTCCTCCTATGGCTGTAAACCCTTCTAACCTTAACCAAGTCCCTCCCCTGGTTATTGTCCAGTTCCAATCTTCCGTTGTCAGAAATCACACGGTACCTTGTTGAACACCTTTCAAAAATTCTCAATATTCTCTTTTGCACATATGCCTAAAGGTTAGCATGAGAGTATTTTAAAGGCTTTGAAATACATTTTTTAGGGTTAAGTTTGGCACTAATTTATGTTTCTAGCGAAACAAGTGGGGAGGGGAAGGAAATGAGGTATTGTGGTGGGATTTCTGACCCACTGTTGTTATTCCTATGGTATCCTGGCTCAGCACACGGGCTCTGGGCCTTGGTGCCTGGGGACACAACTCACGATGTCCCACACTGGGTCAGGGACTAGTGACGACCTTCCCTTCACCTCAACTTCTCCCTCTATACAGTGGCCAGGACAGGCTTTCCCTTGCAGGTCAGTTATGATGACTTAATGTGTCAATATACAAGCAAAGCACTTGCGACCAAGGACCAGGACCAGAGGACTAGCCACGTGACTATGCTCCCTCTCCTGATGGCAAATTATTCCTTTGTACTCACAGCTCAGCAGGAGCAATGATGTGAATGTGCACATCTCACTTGAAAATGGATGAACAGTGCCAGCAGGTCTCTGGAGTGCCGCTCCTGCCACAGTCTGCGATCTCAAAGCATGTGTGGCTCGCAACTAACAACCACACCTTTGTGTTTTCTGAAAAATACGAGGCCCGCCTGATGCCACGCAGGAAAGCAATGCAGAAACTACCTACACTGCTGCTAAGTTTAAGCGCGGCCCCTCACTCTTCCTTGAGCAGGTGAAGAGCAGGAAATTCAAACAAGAGACCCACTGACTTCATCATCTATCACCCTGTCTCAACCTGTTAACCTCCAGATGTTTTCTAAAGACTGTCCTGGGCTCTGACTGGGCAATTTCTGAAGCCCTCTGCCTCAGTTTCTTCATCTGTAAAATGGGACTACTCCAGTGTCGACCTAACGAGGTGGGTGGAGGGAGAAATGGGAAATCCTTAGGGAAGTGCTTGGCAAGCTGTGTGGTGTACAGTCAGCACTCCACACTAGGCTGCTGTGCTGTGAAGGCCTTATTCACATTCATTTAGTGTCTCTGATGTGTAAGTTATGTATAGGAACTCAACAATCACTGGCTGGACCATTCAAATGAGAAGACGAGGTCTAAAGCACTTGGAATTCAATGTAATTCCTGCATTCTAGGCTCTAAGAACAACCACTCTTGGTACCTGGCAAAGCCAGAAAGGTTGAGCTAACTGCAGGTTGCAGCATCCATACAGGGGCAGGTCCTTGTGTGTTGGAAGGTGGAATCTACACAATTTTCAGACCAGTTTCTAGTCCTGGTGCCTTTTGCACCTGAGTGAGAAGAGAAAAGCAGAAGACTGTCTTGAAGAGCACACCTGTCCTATAACCTGGCCCCTGGGGACAGTCAACCACAGCCAGCAAGGTGGAGCAGCTGTCTTTGACTTTTAGAAAATGTTTTAGAAACCTTGAGGCCACACAGTCGTACCTGAGCCCTGGTCATCAACATTGTGTCTGAAGACTCTTATTTTTAAAATGGAGAAAAGGTGTTTGATCGTTATCAGGCAATTCACAGCTTGTTTTTTCCCAATGAAAAGAAATCAACGTGGGACAAGTACATGTATTCAAAGTCATAAAATATGTTTGGATTTCTTATACCAAAAAACTTAATTTGCTTAAATATTAGGGGACAGAAGAGCAGAATTTCAAGCCAACCTGAGTAGAAAGCCTCAGTAACAACACACCCTAACCCTCTCAAGAAGCAATATATTAAGATTTTTTAAAGACTCTACACCTCATGCTTCTGGAGCAGTAAGACAAATGAGGTTTTTCAGAATCATTTCAGCATAAATTAATGCTAACCATCTGGATGGATAAGATAACCAAATAGCCATAAAATCTTGGCAACCTACAATGTAAGAAAAATTGCTTGGGAGCTGAGAGGGGGAAAAAAATCCATGCAGAGCTTCTTGGAGGGGTGCCAAAGTGATCACAGAGTTTACTAAGATTTTAACTTACTCTTACGCTTTCGTCGTAATAGATTTGCAGTGTGAAGGATTACAGGCAACCTTTGGAGGAAAGAGGTTACAGAGATAATAATTCCTTGTAACTGCAGAGCAACCTGACTGAACAAAGGTATCTGGCTTGTGCTCAGAGCTTTGCTATAGTTCTTGGCGCTAGGAAGGGCCAGAGTTTACCATCCCCCGTTACAGATGACAGAAGCTAAGTCATCCTGCCATTTTGGACCAATGTCTCTTTCACTATGCCCTGTGACTGCCGATTCATTCACTCATCTATCCATCTACCCACCCATTCATCCATCCATCCACTGACTTACCCATCCCTCTGTTTATCCCCCATACCAACTACTCATTCATTCTTCCATCAAGCCACACCTACCTATACACCTATTGGTTTAACTGTATTTCATATGTCTGTCTATCCATCCATCCACCTATCCACTTATCCATCCACCTATCCATTTCCCTATCTATCCAGCCATTCACCCACCTACCCACCCAAATCTCCACCTAGCCATTCACCCTTCCATCTAGCCATCAAGTTTTTGACTTCTTCTGTAAGCTTCATGAGAGAAAGGCGAGCTCTTTGGGAGAAAAGCTCCACACACATATGGAACACAGTTTTGCAGAAGTCCTTCCTCAGCAGCAATGCCACCAGCTTGGAGACTCAGGGACCATGTCCTTTTCCTGGCCCTGCTGTGTCCTCTCACTCATCTCCACTGCTGAGGACTCTTCTGCCAGTAGGGTGCAATCCACTCATGTGCTAACCATGGTGGGGGGGGGGCATTTTTTTCTTTTCTCTGCCCTTTTAATCCTCTGCCCTGGTAGGCATCCAGACCTCTCCTGCTTGGGTTACTTGGCACTGGCAATGACGGAGCAGAATCCAGAGGCTAATATCCAATAATAGTGATTTTTCCCATGAACGGGATCACTGCCTTCATTCACTCATATATTCCTTCATTCATAAAATCAATAGCTATTAGG